>LPNX011011871.1:0-13102 GCA_001517045.1 Pseudotsuga menziesii
CCTTCTGTGCATATCCTTTTGCTACAAGCCTCACTTTGTGCTTTTCAAGTGAGCCATTTGATATGTATTTGTTCTTGTACACCCACTTGCAGCCAATTGGTTTGTTTCCAACGGGAGGGTCAACCAGCTTCCAAGTTCCATTCTTCATGAGTGCATCATACTCATTTTGCATAGCTTCTTTCCACTCAACTCGAGTAGAATCTTCTTCAAAGGAAGTTGGTTCAATGTTAGCAAATAAATTAAATTCACAATCAAATGATACATCCATGTCATCACCTGAATTATCTGCTTCTCCTCCATCTTCATGTCTTTTTGAACTTCACGTTCCCGTCTTTCCAACTTCATCCAGATGGACACTTTCTAGTGTCTTTGTGGCCCATTTAGGAATCTTCCATGATGGTCCTAGTTGATCAGCTGGTGGTGCTTCATCATTGATTGAGAGTATTCCAATTTTCTCAATCACATCATCCAGTTGAATCTCTTGTTCAGGTGAAGTAGCAGGAACTTCTTCATGCGGGGGAGTTGGTGCTTCATATGGAAATTCCAAAGGTTGATCCAGAATAGGAACCCCCCCTTGAAGGTTTGGAATTTCATATTCATTTTCAGAATATTTCTTTGGATGAGGATATTTTTCCAAATGATCAAGCTGTCTCTAAATGGACTGGTCATTTTTATTAGTCTCAAGAAAAATGACATCTCTGGAAATAACAAACTTCTTGTTTACCTCATCATATAGACGGTATGCCTTGGAGTTTTCTTCGTAACCCAGGAAAATGCATTTTCTGCTTCGAGCACCAAGCTTGTTTCTTTGCTCCTTTGGAATCAAGGAATAACAGGTGGAACCAAAAGATCTGAGATGCCTGACTGAAGGGAGATGGCCAAACCACATTTCATGTGGATTCTTGTTATCAAGAGCATTTGATGGACTTCTGTTTCTCAAATAGGCTGCACATTTCACTGCATCACCCCAAAACATTAGTTCTACATTCTTAAAAAACATCATTGAGCGAACCATATTCATTATGGTTCTGTTCATTCTTTATGCTACACTGTTTTGTTGAGGATTGTAGGGAACTGTAGTGTGATGTGCAATTCCATGTTTGCGAATATAATCTTCAAAAGCATTTGAAGTGTATTCTTTCCCATTGTTAGTACGAAGTGTACCAATTTTAGATTGTGCTTGTTTTTCTATCAATGCATGAAAGTCCTTGAATGTTTGAAATGCTTTTGATTTTGTCTTTAAACAGTAAATCCAACACATTCTTGAGTAGTCATCAACAAAGGTCATAAAGTACTTATTCCCATTGGCAGAAGGAGTTGGAATTGGGCCACATAAATCAGAATGCACTAATTCTAATTTCCTACTTGCTCTGAAATTAGATTCATGGAATGGTAGCTTACTGTGTTTCCCTAATATACATGCATCACATTTTTTCTTCTCTTTGGGAATGGTGGGAAAACCAAATACACCATTATTTCTCAACAAACGAAGACTGTTATAATTCGGATGACCAAATCTTGCATGGCACAATAAACTTGATGATAAATTACCTTCTCCATGCTGAGAGAGGTAGGCATAGTTCTGAACTCTTGCAGATGAACCCTTTAGCTTCAGCAGCTTCCCATCTTCGTATCCAGTCATGATGACTTGGTTGTCAGAGGAATTTCTTATTTCTACGATTCCATCAAACATGTGGATGGAATGGCCTTGCTGTCGAATTTGCACCAAGGACAGGAGGCTTCTCTGCAACTCAGTAAGATAAAGAACATTCTTCAACAAGAAATCAGGGAATCCAGGCATCTTCAGCCGAATGGTGCCCATTCCATTTGGTTTAAGACTTGACTTATCTGCAAAGTAAACTATGCCATTGATTGTTTCATTAAGTTCTTCAAAACAGTATTTTCTAAAAGTCATGTGTGATGTTGCACCAGTATCAAGTAGCCAACAATCTGTGTAAGATGAAAGTGAAATCATTTCATTAATACCAAGATTACAATGTGCAACAATACAATGAGCAGAATCTGAAGATTTACTAGCATCTTGGTTCTTATTGCCATCTTTCTTCTGGTTATGTCTATTATTGATGGAGTCCCACGAAGCCCAACACTGATCTGCTGTGTGTCCAATCTTTCCACAACGCTTGCACTTAAAATCTAAACTTTTGCTGGAGTTGTTTCTGCCCCCTCTGCCTTTGAAATTTCTTCTTCCTTGTCCAGTCTTGCTGCAATCTCCCTTGGAAGGGTCTTTGTATTGATTCTTTGTTTTCTGAACAAAGTAAAGGGATTCTTCAACAGGCTCACTTGATTTCTTGATCTTTCTAGACCATTTTGGATATGTTTCCTTACCAGTGAGGACATCACCAACAATAGATGCAGAATAGTGCATCTTCAATCTGGAAATTGCAACTTACACAATACTTGAAAGAAAAATATGGAATGCAGGTTTATGTTCTTGCTCCTTTGCAAGTTACAAAAATGATTCTGTAGCTTATTATACAATTTTGCAACCTATTACAAATAATTGCAAAACTATTTTAAGCAGCTGTAGAGTGTTATTACATTCAATATCTTTATTTCTTATGAGAGCAGTATACTTCAGAGTTTGATTGCAACAACAAAGTTGGTGACACAGGAAGTCTCTAACTTGGTCGCCAGTCACAACAATATATTCACACCCAAAAGAAAACAATGCCAAGTCTGGATGGACTCAAGACGCAGGCAGCTCCACGTAGCTCCACGCAGTTGAATACAGGAGTGAGCTACTTCACTCACATTCAGGCTCGGTCTTCACTTCTTCCACAAGCAATCTTGTGGTGGGGAGATCACCAATTCTCAACTACAATATTCAAGTGGATGTGAATAACTCCAAGGAAAGATTCAAAATCGCAACCTTCATGTGACTGAGTAAAAGATTGGGTCTTCAACAAGGATTCTAATTATCTTCAGAGCAAGTTTACTCTATGCCATTGAGAAAGGCATGACTCTGCACAGCTATACAATCTCTACCCGAATTCCCACTTAATCTCTAATGCACAGAATTAGGTCAAAAAAATTAGGTTTTGTGTAGTCTCCAACGGTCAAAAACAATTTTAGCAACAATATTTACCTCCACTTAGTGGAATGAATCTTCACCAACGGTCTTCAATCACCAGTAGTCAAAGGATTCACAACATCCAGAAAATTTCAATCCTCAACACAGAGGTCACGCTTCACGCAGCTTCAATCAACAGCATATCACAACTTCTTGTCATCGCAGTCTTCACGGTCTCCACTTAATGGCATGAATATTTAATCACTGGTGTTCAACACAAAGGTCACACTTCACGCTGCATACTCACGCTCTCATTGAAAACACCATCAACACAGTCACGCTTCAATCAATGCCTTAGCAGTCTCCACGCTCTTGAAAAAGGCTTGAGTCTCCACGGTGTTCACTCATCAACATTCACAATTTATACAAAGCATTCACGACTTGCAAGAGTGCCCAAATGGAATTCGAAATGTTGTCAGAAATAGGATTACTCATCATCCCACGACATCGACGGAGAATGGAGCTCACCATAATTTATTTTACTCGGATATAGTCATCCACATGACTATGAATCAGTCTCCAACGAGCTTAATCTTCAAGATAGAAATTGCAATTGCATCTGCGTTATCACTAGTGCCAATGAGTATTCATTTTGGATGAGTGTTTACAAGAAAATAATACACCTTACTTCCACACTTAGTACGAATGTGCAATCCCAGAATTAGGGTTTTATTTTCTTTCAATAGCGCAGAGATAGAGCACCCAACAAAAATGTGCAGAGGAGGGGAGGAGTAGCGCCAAGAGCATAAGGTAGACTATGAAGAGGGCAGGCAAAGCATTTTTGTAGAGAATCAGAGAGAAGGCAGGTATCCATGCAACAATATTTACGCATCAAACTCCATGCAAGGTTCTAGGGTCGAAATTAGGGTTTCTAAGACACAGTCATTTCTCAACGGAATCTGGAATTGTAACGCATACAATGAAAGTATGTAGGATAGAAGAGAAATGCTCGGATGCAGACTAATGAGGAACAAGTAGGTGGGAAGAAAAATTATAATGATTTTGAGTGCGTACAGAATGTCTAGAACGTTCAGCTCTGAGCAGAGAGCAGGCACATTAATGGGCCAGCAATCTAGCAATGCACTCGCAAGCATACACGCTGCCAGGACTGAAACTTAAGAGCAAGAGTTATGGTAGGTGGTGCTCTGATACCATTGTTGGATAATAACTCCCGAATTCAATTTATTTCATAGCCAAAGCATACATTTACAATGACTCTTGGGATCACACATCCGAGAGTCTCTTCATATTCCTATTATGTACAATAACGTATAATCCTAACGGATTATATTCCAACATATATATATATATATATATATATATATATATATATATATTAGATCTATTTTTGTATTGTTTATCCCATTTTAAGTTCTTGATTGGATGACTATATCAACTTTGATGCATCATTTGGAATTCACTTCATCATATTTTTTTTATCTTATAACCAAGCATAAGAATATCTTGGAGACTTTACCACCATTTACGGGTTGTAACCAGGGTAAAATGATGGTTCCTAAGTTCCAATCACTTTACACTAAGGGGATCAAGACAGTTGAACCCATGACCTCCCCAACTTAGCGAGAGAGATATCACATTTGGGTCACGACTACTTGAGCTAACCCTTGGGTCTATCCATTATATCATATATATATGTGTGTTTTTTCCATATTTATGTGCCAATGTGCTTATTTTGATGTTGTTGTTTAATTATATTTAAAAAAATGGATTTATTTTGAAAGTTTTAATGCTTATTATAGTTTGCAAATTTTCGCCAAATTTTCATCCAATCTTCCCAATGTGATGATGGATGGACCCTTGCAAATTTCTCTTGATGCCAATTTTTTTATTAGTAATTTTAAGTCTTGACAGAGAACCATTGTTAGAGTGACTCTCATGATCTATCTCCGAAACGATCTGCAGAATGCACAAGGAACAATATATACTCTTGAAGACATGCAAAGAAGAATAATTTAGAATAACGTTCTATCACCTTGTATTTATATTCTTTTGTAATACATATGAAAGGGTTGGCTCCAACCCTTCATATTTAGTGAATTCATTAATAAAGGTCGTCCCAACCCTTCAAATTTGTGAATATTTTCACAAGGTTGGCCAGGCCAAACCCTTAATCTCGTGGTTTCATGGACATAAAAAGGCTCTAAATGGGTCACTAGAAGGGGCGATTAGACATCCATGATCATGCTAATAATTCATCGTGATCCTTATGCAAGGAATGGATTAGGTTTAAACTTAATTTTTGCTTAGCATCAACCCTCAACAATCAATATCAGATGATGTGTAAAACCTATTTGTAATCTTCAATAGGATTTTGTGCCTTTTCTGACTATTTTGGTTGTTGATATCGTTCCCTATCCAAAATCTAGGCACACCTTATAGTAGGAACATACCCTAACTGCATGTATTCTTTTAGTGCTTCCCAAGTTTTCTCTGACTCCTTTACAATATGTGCACCAGGCCAACACTAATCAAACTTTAACAACAAGACCTCAAGGGAAAAGAACATCTCAATAAGTGTGGGAACAGGACTCATCCTGATCTTATTCTTTCCATGAAAGTACAAAGCATAACCCTCAAGTGAGTAAAATCTAGTGTTAGCGGGATGGAAAATACCTAACCTAAAAAGTGAAAGGATTAGAGTGAGGTGACATTTGGAACTATTCCTAGGAGTAATTTTGGAATCTTTAGTTTTGCAGGAAATAATTTCGGTGATGACAAGTTCTAAAGCTATTGGAACTGGATTTAGAATGTCAAAACACAAAATATTAATGCAAACTTCATATATGTTTCATTTTGGGGATTCATATTTAATATTTTATCGTCATCAGGATATCCTAGATTCTTCTAGTTTTGTTGGAAATAATTTCCAGTAATAACATGTTCTAAGGATATTCACACTGACTTCAGAATGTCAAAACAAAAATATCATTGCAAACTGCATATAAGTTTCTTTTTGGGGGATTCAAATTTAGGATTTATTGTGATCAAGATATTTCTTGTTTTTGTCTCTTTGTTACTATGTTGAGAAATATTGTATCATATTCTCAAAATTTCAAATTCAATTTCATTTTGCATTTTAGCTTGAAGTTACATTTATAATTTTAGTCATTCTAAGCTTTACTCTTTTGTGTGTTGGTTAGCTTGTGTTTTTTCTAAATTTATTGGGATCAGTTTAACATGCGGAAAGGACTAGATGATTTACCGATTATAATATTACAGATATTAGTAATATTTGTAATATTATAGAAAAAATCTTCATGATATTAGTAAAATATATCGGTATGGATATGGTCAATATCCTCTCGTCAAGAGATATGGTGGGTAATTTGAGCTACTATATCATCAAGAGGGAGGTTATATTTAAATGGTTGAAGTCTACTTGGTAGCTACTCCTTGGGTAATGTCCAAAATTAGTATATTTATGAACACTTGGTTCTAATTTAATTTTTGGGGGGGAGGAGTACTTGGACAAAATTATATCATAGTTGCGGATCATTGGTAGAAGTTCATTGATGCTAAAAAATTCGTACCCAGGTTTTAACTCCTTCAAGGAAAAATTTTACAAATGACATGTTTGGATGATTCTTCTAGGTTTTCCCATAGAAATTTGGCCAAACAATGTTTTTATAGACATTATAAATACTATGGTAATTTATATTTTCTTTTAGGAAAACTCTTTGTTTCATTAAGTCAAGTGTCTTTCTTAGATGTTAGTTGAGATTGACTTAAACATGGGACTTCTAGCTGATATAGAGATACACTCACGCAAGAAAAATTTCTCTCAGTGTCTGCATTTATGGAAATTACCATTTTCTTGTCATTTTTGTAGACATATGGGACATTTGAAAAGGAACTATCCTAGTTTAACACAATATACTAAGGGGGACTACATTCTTCAAGATAAATTGTTCCTTAGGTAAGGGAAGGAAATTGTCTCCCATCCGATGGTTAATTTTCATCCAGTTGGTTTCATAGGCTTGGTAATTCAAAAGAATGCTTCTCTATCACAATGATTGGATAACGCTTTTATGGGTAAGCTGAATTTATTATTCCCAAACTTTTCCAATTCTTTTTCTAAAGAATAAGTTGTTTTTTTGAAAAAATACGAAGACAAAATTATCAATGTTTCAACTTTGCGGGGGTTAAGGATGTAAATTTTATTCCATCAATTAAGGGTATTGAACGTCCTTTTGTCCTGAGGTTGACTCTAATTCATGATGATAATTTTGATGTGATATATCATAGTTTTTTGGATGTTGTGGGTGAGGGTGTTGTATCCATTAACGAGGAACTATTTCCTTATTCCTCATCTAGGGTTAATGCTTCTCATTTCCCTATATCACTTGAAGTTTTGGTTAAGAATGGGTAGAATTATTATCCTTTTGGTCCTCCTCCAAATATTACACAAAGGCAATATGAATAGGCCCTATTTAGATAATGCGACCTTTCACTCCCTATTATAAAGGGGAGTTACGAAAAAAACCTATACAATATTACTTAGTAAAAACACATGAATTTAATAAAGATATTAGTAGGACTCCTATACATTTCAAAATGTTACAGAGAGGAGAAAATTAGGTGGAACCGAGAGGATACTGAAGGAAGGGGTTGTACATGATGGCCTAGCTAAGCCATTGGTACCATCTCCACATCATAGTTTAGTTAAAGAAGAGGTTGTTTATTTAGATAATTTTTCTTCAATTGAGTCTACGCCCTTAGAGTATATTTTCTCTTGGAAATTTGTTCCTTGTGAAGAAAATGTCTTTAACTATCCATGGAGTAGGGTTCTCTCCAAAATATTTAGCTCTCAAAAGGTGGTTTGAGGTGTCTTTATGGAATGCTATCCTTTTACAAGAAATGGTGGTTCTTGGTTATAAAGCAACAAAGGTATTTTTGAAGTTATTGTTTGAATGGGAGTGTTGTACTGTGGATGCAATTGGTCTAACTATCGGGTAATGCTATCAACATGGAACTATAAAAGGGACGGTTTTAGCCATTTTTTACTTGAGTAGGAATTATGTTGAAAAGGAAGGCTTAGAGACATGGATCAAAATTAAAAATTTTAAATTGTTATAGGCCATATTTAGAGAGAAATATTTTGGGGGAAGAGGCTATAGAAATTGGTTTATTAAGGGACCCAAATTTGACTGTGGGAGGGGACCTAAATCTCACTATTTATGATATGGAGGTTTGGGTTTTAAAATCTAGACATGATCCTTTGGTTGAATATTTGAGACATATGTTTCATATGTTGAATCTCATTGATGGTCTACCAATCCAAATGTACCCCACCTATAGGAATGAAATGGTGATTCATTCAGGAATATCTAAACATATCGATAGGTTTTTCAGTTCTATAAATTCAGTTGGTTTTATGGGGAGATTTAGGTCCTTGACTTATAATTTTTGTTTATCAAATAAATATCCTATAATACTACAAACTAAAGTAAAATCAAGCAAGGTTAAATATACACTCAAGTTTAAGCATTCATGGTTACTAGAAGAGGACTTCTCCTCATTGATATGAAATCAATGGGAATATGTATCATATCCCACAGAAAGATAATATATGCAACAATTCGTGTTTAAGCTAAAGGATTTGAAAAATGAGGTTATAGATTGGGAATAGCAGAAGAATTTTTATTTGAAAGTTGGGCTTGTTTACATTGAGGAGGATATTCACCTTAGATATTTAAATAATTCCTTAGGGGTATTTTTTGAATTGGATCGGTATGATATTGCTTCACTATAAGTGAGAAAAGATAAAATTCTAAGGCTTGATGAGGAGTCTTGGAGACCCAAAATTCATGTTATTTATTTGTCCAAGGGTGATAATATCATGATTTTATTCATTAACATGTTAATAAAAGAACAACCAAGAATACAATTTGGGATTTAAAGGTTCAGAATGGGGAAAACGTATCTTCCCAATATCATTTGGACGTGGCTATTGTGGATCATTTTGGAACACTTATTAAAGAACATGAGGGAAATTTCATAAGTTCTCATATGAAGGTTTTATAGTGATATCCTTCCCTTTTGTTTAATGAAAAAGAACGAATATTTGGTGCATCAGTATATTTGAAGGAAATTGAATAAATTCTAAAATTGTTTTCCAAGTACAAAATCCTAGGTGCAAATAGATGGATCATTGATTTTTTATCGAATTCTTTAGCTTATGTGTAATTATTTATTGATGGTGGTAGAACAATAAAGTATTAATGGTGAAGTTTCAAGGGTAATCAATGCGACTTTTATAGATGTAATTCGTAAATATTTTTATCCATATTCCTTCAATGATTTCCATCCTATATCCTTATGAAATATGGTCTTCAATGATATTACCAAAGTAATAACTAATAGAATAAAACCATTATTGGATAAATTGATTTCAAAAGAATATTTTGATTTTCTATTGAACAGGAAAATTCTAGAGGATATGGGTGTTGATGAAGATATATTATGCTTGATTGAGGTAAAAAAACTAAAGGTTTTGATTATCAAAATGGATCTTTTCTAATCTTACAAGGTGATTGGAATCCTTTGAGATTAGTTCCTCTTCAAACATGATTAAATATTGAAGTCACCAATTGAATGATTTGGTATGTTCATCTACAAAAAAAAATTGTGTTGTTAAATGGCTTCCCCACAAAGTTTTTTGAGATTTATAGAGGACATAGAAAGGGTAATCCATTATCTAGTATTTCTCTTTCTTGTGGTATCAGGCTTGAACACACTCATAAAAAAGGCTAGAACAAAGGGTAGACTAAATTGAGTAAAAAAATCCTCAAAGAATTTTATAACTCATTTGTTGTTTGTTGATGGCGTTCTCCTCTTTGGGACTGGCACTATAGAGAAATGGTATGCTTTTCAATATCTAATAAAGGTTTTTTGTACGTAATTTAGAATGGCTTGGTTAGTATTAAAAATTCTAGTTGGATTTAAGTGTTTTGGATATTTTCTCAAATGAAATTGTTTAAAGAAGGACTAGATTTGGATTTTGAAAAGGTAGAAAAGAAGACCTTATAGAATTGGTGTTTTAGGTGGCTTTCCCTTGGGGAGAAGTCTATTTTAGTATTTAATTAAATTCTAGAAAATATTATTGTTTACTCATTATCATTAGCCAAAATACCAAAATACATTCTAAATATGATCTAATAGAAATTGTTTAATTTTATGGAAAACAAAAAAAGAGGCACAGAATTCACCTTGTGAGTATGTACATACTTTCATTATCAAAAAAATTAGGGTGATGGGGAATAATAAACATTTTCATATTTGGAAAAGATCCAGCCATTAAAATATTATGGAGAGGATTGATGGGAAATGGTCTATGGAGTGAGGTCATTCAGGCTAAGTATCTTAAGAAAAAATATGTTACATAATGGTTTAGAGATCCTCTTAATAAGTCATTAAATGTATGAAATAGATGGAAATATCTAAGTAATTCTATCCATCATCTTTAAATACGGATGACATGGAATGTTTGTGATAATCAACAAATAAATCTTTGTGAAGACCAATTTATTGGAGGTGATGTTTTTTTTAAGTTTTCAAATGCTTTAGAAACATATATGAACTTATTTGGCTTTAGTGTTCTAGGTCATGCTAAGAGACCAAAGGAAAGTAAACATGACTCAAACTATTTGTAATATGGTTGACGATCTAGGTCTTTCTAGTGATTATGGAATCAAGTGGAAATAATATATTAAAAGACTTATACATTGTGGGGTAAGACATAGTGATGAGGAACAACTAGTTTGTTCTTGTAAAACAACTATACCTCATGTTATAGCATATGAGACAATTATTTAGACTATTGTGGAAGCAATTAACAAATGGTGGTTTCAAATTACTAAAATAAAATTACAACTTCGGATAATTTTATTAAAGGAGAGTTGTTTGTCCTAATATATATCTACCCATGTAAAAAAAGGAAAGTATTGATGTGAGGAAACTATTGATAATCTCTTTGTTTCATGTAAGTTCACTCAACAAATTTGGAGGGAGATCTAAAATTTCCTTCAAGTTCTTCCTTGTTGGACAGTTCACTGAACAAATTTGGAGGGAGATCTAAAATTTCCTTCAAGTTCTTTCTTGTTGGACACATCTGAATTAAAAAATAAATATTCCATAGGAATATTAAAAATTGTTTTTTTTCTATTATTGTTAATTAGTTATGAGACACAAGCTATTCTATAATTTAAAAATTTTCACATTTTTAACTAAGCTAGAGGCATCCACTATATAGAAAATGAAGTTATGTAATTTGATAAGTGGGACATGTGCATAAAGTCATATCCTTGACGAGACACAAGCTGGTCTATAATTTAATAATTTTCACATTTTTGACTAAGCTAGAGGCATCCACTATATAGAAAATGAAGTTATGTAATTTGATAAGTGGGACATGTGCATAAAGTCAAGGATGACTTTATGCTAGTTTCCTTTGTAATAACGAACCTCATGTGACATGTGAGAGTGAAAAAATAAACATGATCAATAATTTTCAATAATGAGATGTGTAGATATATATGAGGTACTTTAATAATACGGTTATGTTAATCTTTAAAAATCAAAATTGACATAATGAAAGGATTTTGGGGCTTCCATAGCTGTGACTTAATGGCTATTTTGCAGTGAAAGGATTTGGGGCTTCCATAGCCGTGACTTAATGAGTTAATTTACCTCTTTTCTGTACTTTTGGAAAACACTGTTAGGTTTAGATATTTAAAAATTGTGAATTTAATTTATTATGAAATGACTAGTTCTTTTACAAACCGTAAATCCTTTTTAAGTATTTATAGAGTTAGTTTTTATTTTCCTGTTAAAACCTAGTTTGCATTTTCACTTAGGTGTATTAATAGGGGAACTATTTAACCTTATAAACTGTCTTTGTTAAGTTATACTAAATTTTAATAGTTTTCCTATTTCTATATTATCTATTTATGTCAATATATTAGATTTTATAGTATAGAAACAATATAGAATTTTTCTAGTTTTACTGTGTAAAATATTACATAGACTAGTGTGTAGTATCTAGGCTTCTTCCTCTATCTCTATTTAATTTATTTAAGTACTTTAAATAAATAAAAGTACAAAAGAGAACCTATAAACAATTTATATAGAAATCCTATAGAATATAACCATTTCATCTGCATACATACTTTATTCAAATCCATTATTTGAAAGTAAATTATCATGTTGTAATAGGGTATGACCTTGCAAAAGGTGTGGAAAAATACAGTTTAGGTATTTTTTTATATCTATCAGTTAACTCGGAATTTCTCTACTTATTTACCCGAATCTAGCTAGTTCAGAACTTATTAACTTTCATAGCATATGCATTTCTTCTAACTATCCCTAACATAAATAAAACAGAAATATGCTTTATCATTGATAAATCTTAAACTTTCCAGATACAATAAATAATTAAATGACTGAACTAAACAAGTAAAACCTGGAAGTATATATGAGGTGACAACATCTTAAGGAACTTGTTCCTCCCATCCAAATCCTAGAGAAGAGATGGACTGCAATTATTAGGACCCTCGAGATTGTCTCGTGGCCCACCTAGTAGAAGTACTTAGAGAGAGATGCATTAGAGGAAATTTCAACTCAAAATGGGCCTTTTAACTTTTATTCAAATTCCATGTCATCATGTGTTAGCCAATGAAATTTCTTTAAATTTGAAATACCGTATAGGTCTTAAACACCTTTTTAATATAAATTTGGGGATAGGTATCATAAAAAAAAATACTTTTTTGTTTGTATTTTTGACATATCTCCCTGTGTTTTTACTCAAATTTCGATCGGGAGAGCTCGTTGTATGCGGAATTAAATTCCGCATCCAACATGTACCCACTCGGCATACTTTTAACAGACCCCGCTACCCCAAAAACAAGAAATACCTGAAAAAATGGAATGATGACATCATCATTCCATTTTTTCAGGTATTTCTTGTTTTTGGGGTAGTGGGGTCTGTCAAAA
>LPNX011011879.1:1844-21246 GCA_001517045.1 Pseudotsuga menziesii
GAAGAAGATAAAGATAAGTTGAAGCATTTTAGTAGGCTGTTTGAAGACTCCTTTACGTCTGTCTCTAATGACCAGTTACTCACAATATACTTCTGAGAAGTAGGGATCCGCACATCGGCACAGTCAACGCTAAGAGCACAAATTCGTAGTGGTAGGATATTGCAGAGAGGTGGTATCGCATTGGCAGAGGAGCTGCGGTGCGCGATACTGCGAGCTGAGGGCTTATCGTTGAGGAAAGGATGGGTGTTCCGCGGTGCGCAGAGATGCGGTAAGGTTGGGCATATTGTGAGTAAGTGGAAGGGTGCGACGCGAGAGGAAATCGTGCGACTTGCACGGGGTTAAGCATCACACGGGTAAGAAGTTCTGTGAGCAGAAGGGGACGTGCGATGCACGGAGCTAGTTGATTTAGTGGCGCGCAGGAGTAAGAAAGAAGAAGTAGGACACGCAGAACCTGGTCCAAGACACTTGAGTCTTGGCCAACCCATGAGATTCACTTCGGGTGAGACTTCAGATCGCTTCGCGGTCTGTCGCCGAAAGGGCCAGTGAGTTTTGGGTGTTGTTGATTAATTATAGTAAACCCGGGTCTGCCCATGTAATCAACAAACCTATATATACCCTTCTATATTGCAGTGAACTGATTAACACATTCATTCATTAACTGTAAACAAAGTCCATGAACTGACTGAAAAATGTATAAGTAAACATAACACATAAACCAATCGCATAACATTGATTTTAACGTGGTTCACCTCCAGGATGGAAGTTACGTCCACAGAACTGTGTTTTTATTATAGCTCAAGGGAAGGCAAAACACAGTTCTGCTGCACTGCATATGCAGCTTAAGATCTTCTCTCTTAGATCTCTTTTCTCTTATATATTTCTCTCCTACAATATACTCTTCCCTCTCTGTCGATCCCTGTAGATATTTTCCTACATATTCTATAAGCCAGCTACTGGTTACCGTAAGATTGCTACCGCTAATAACAGAACCAGAGCTAGGCTTTTACAACAGTCTAATAATCTGCAAAATGCTACTAACTAACAAAATGACTAGCTAGCTCTTCAACCTTCCAACCAACTAACCATCCCTTTTACAATACAAAATATATTCTTATATAGGCAGCCCGAAGGTCGTGCCATTACAACACTGTGGGCCTGTCCCAACAGTAACCCAAAACCTAACTTAGTGACAGTCAGCCATATTTGTACTTGAGGTAGCCGCTTTCTGTCACACCACAGCCCTCTGCAGTCTTCCATGCTTCCCGGCACTGATCATGGGTACTATGCACTGCTTCTCTTTTCTGTCCTTCGCCTTCAATGCTTCAGCCTCGTTGCTCCTTCTCCTTTATGAGGGTCGCTGAGCCCTCCTGTCTTTCGCCGCTGCCTTCAATGCAGTGGTTGAGCTCTCTCTTCTCGGCCGCTCAGGTACCGTTGCCTTCTTGACTTTTATATCTTAAAAGTCATGGTTTCTGGCTCTGCTCTCCAGCTGGAAACATGCTACGGCGTCGTAGCTCTGTCTTAACTTCTTTCTGCCAAAACTAGCAGCTTCTTCTGTAGCTGCGGGACCTTGCTCCAACAAACAGCATCATCTACAAAGAGTAGATGAGTCAAGTAAATATTGGGAGCAAGTTTGATGCCAGATATATCCCATGTGCTTTGTGCCTGAGTAATCATAAGACTTAAACCTTCAATAGTTAGTATAAATAGAAGTGGAGAAAGGGGGCATCCCTGTTTGATGCCTCTTGACATAGGAAAGAAGTTTGAAGGGATCCCGTTGATCAAAATAGCAAAGTTTGCTAACTCAACACAACCCATTATCCAATTTACATAGTTACCTAGGATGCCAATCTGTAGAAGGACTAACCTCAAGAAAGACCAGTTAACTCTGTCCAAAGCCTTTACCAGATCAAGTTTTAATACCATCACTTGCTGGTTTTCAGTCTTGATAATGTGAAGTACTTCTTGGACAATACCAACTGGTTCAATGATCTGTCTGTCATGCAGGAAACCAAACTGATGCTTGGATATAGCCTTGTTAAGAACAATCTTAAGTCTGATAGCAGCAAGCTTTGAAATGGTCTTGTATATCAGATTACATAAGGAAATGGGCCTGTATTCAGCGAGAGTTGTCACCAGAGAGGTAAGCTATGCTATTCGAAATAAAGCCTTTTAAGATATCATATTCATAAATAAAATGAGAAAATTGAATGATAAAGATTTTGGTTGGTCATATAATATTTACCAAGATATTCTATATTAATGATTTTTTCAATTTGTTATATTATAATAACTAGCAACGGTGGTATAAGGGTAAAGGAACGTTGAAAGGTAAAAAGAAAAATGGAAGATGCCATGAATCGAGAAAGAGAATAGTAAAAATAATGTTACGAAGAATTTGATTTGTTGATTTTTTTAGTGTTATAAATGGGAATATGTCATGAATTAAAAAAGAGAGTTGTAAAAAAATGTCATGAAGAGTGGTCTAAATGGGAAGATGCTATGAATTGAAAAAAAGAGTAGTAAAAGAAATGTCATGAAGAGCTTGTTGCGTGGTTTAAAGATGGTTCAATTAATGTGGAAGTTTAGACTCTATAAAACCTCATCTTTCTCCTGTAGACCCATATGTGGAAGCTATATCTCATTTGGATTTAGAGGCTCAATGATTTCTTGTTAATTGGTAAGTGTGTAGTTGTGACATCTCTCTCTCTATATGTCCCCTCTTCTCAAATATATAGCACACTATTATCTTATTCTAGATCTTAATGTTAATGTATAGATACTTTGAATTTTATTGAAATACATGCACTACAGAGTTGTAAAACCACACAAAGTGATCACACAATTGTTGAAATCAATCTTGGAAAAGAGGTCCACACTATTTCAAAGCATAGGGAATGTTATGTATCTTGAAATTGACAATATAGAGAAGGACAAGGCCATGGTTTTAGTAAGTAAAAGTCACCATATGCATATTGTTGCTACAACTTGACTCTTGATTGAACAAATTTTGTGCACTTTGAGTTGAGCTATGTGGTTACCTAGTCATACGTTTAAGGGAGTTTGGTTGATGTCCATAATCTTATTTACTTTAGTCTCTTGGAGGATGGATGACATTTTCTTGTAAAAGGGTTGATTCCCTATTCTAATTATATCCTTTGCGATGAGCCAAAAAATTATATAGAGATCATTACCACCTTATGTTTTAGGTGATAAATTTCTTTTCTCTATCAAGTTCCAAGCAACATGGCCCCTAAATACGATAAAAAGTATCATATCTAATTGTCATTGAAGTTCATCAGTAAAGTGTAAATGGTTGAGCTTGATTTCACTCAACTTTTTCAATTGCTTGATTATTAGGGTGGGTCGTGTGTAATCTAAGAAAGAAGCCCAAACTTATCAAACAACCTTATCTCACCAATAACATCAATCTCGTCTAGGTCACAACCAACATAGACATGATGCAGTGCACACATTTTATGAACATCAGAACAAACATAATAGTTGATTGTGATTCAATGATCATTGCCTCACCTTACTCAATGATAAATTCCCACATTTATCCCTTAACATATCTAAGACAAGGAATCAAGTCACATAACAATAAGTTCTTAGAAAACAAATTAAGGGGAGATTAGTACCATGTTGTGCATTACACCAAAGCCATTTTTTGTATTTTTGCAAATGCATTGCTTTTGATAGTGTGTTCCTAACTTTATGGTTTTGTAAAATTTGGACATGTATGTTAACTCATTGGTACTTATGATTGTTAAGTACTGACATTCGTTTTCTAGTGTTGACTAAATTTTTATATAGACACGCACCTTCAACCTTTGATTTACACCAACCCAATTTTATGAATTGAGAACTTTTCTTAGACTACCATTTGGAAAATGGATTTCAATATAAGTTAGCTTGTGTGTTCCAATAAGCAAAGAGTACTTCAAAAGGAAAATATTCCTATTATGTTACATTTCAAAGGCCTTTCTATTGGCCAACAATTGCAAGATACAATATTATGTGTTATCTAATTAAGCAATCATTTCTCAAAAGGATAGGTTGTACGCCATTAGTTCTTGAAATGCATCCCTTTAAAGTACAAGAATGGTCATTAAAGAAAATTTGGAGTCTAAAATGGGCCTTCTTAAAAATTGTATCATGGACTCTAGTATGAATAAGATTTCTCAAATGAGTAGAATTTAAGTATTTTGGTCAACCATTATAGTTGAATGTGTCATATTTTTATTTGACAATCACTAACTTCATATAAATCTCACATTGGTTAAGATTTGAAAATTTCATCTCCAAATACTGTAACATTCCCGGTTTTGACCCCGGTGCACTAAATATACATGATATGTAAATATTGTAATTAATCATGGTGTGGAGCTAAAGGCCAAGGCCCCACCATCGATTTGGCTATGTTATGTTCGGATTGGAATGGTCACCGACAGTATATCGGGACTTGCGGCATACATATTAAGTTATGGCATCATGTAACTATGCATTTTAATTAAATAACCCAACCAACTATGTTCACTACAACTAAATTGAAAAGGGGCATGATTCCTAAGGATAAGGAGGGGAAAAGATGAACCATGACTCATGGGGGAAAAGCCATGTGTCATCACCCTGTTTGTTTTGATCACCTTCCCTTGTCTCATCCAACTACCATTTTAATGTTCTGCTGAGTACTTGAGGCAATTATTGCTAGGAAGTGGTGGGTGGCAGGACTGCCAGTCTTTGCCACATGCTCACTCCACCTTCACGTGGGTAAGGGAACCACCACTATGCCTCTCTCTCTAGGAATTTCAGTTCGTTCTCACGCAGATACGTTATGCTCTGTTCATGTTCCCACACGTAGGCAGTTCAGTTCATCCTCACATAGAGTTGGGTTAAGAAGGGGTGCGATTCTTGTTTGGGGTTTCGTTCTGCTCTTCATCACAGATTGTTGGCCTGAGGATCGGTTCTTCCTCTTGCTCATGAAGGAAGTCGGTGTCTTGAATCCACCATTGTCGAACTGTGGAATGTGGCCGTGGTTTCTCACTGTGAGACGTTTTCTGTGGTTTCCTTGGTAATATTTCTTCCTCCTGTCTATGTTGAGGATTGTTTCCTGCCCGCGCCCAGTTGTAGCTGTCCAGGTATGTCTTTATTGATCGTGGACTGTGGTTTTCTCTTATGGGCTCGTTGGCTAATGTTTTCCACATTTGTTGGCTGAGTCGCCATTGCTATTTGGGTTACTATGGGTTGTTGAGGAATCGTTTTGGCCACGATAGGGCCAAGAACGATTCAGGTTTTGTTTTCCACTATCAAGGCTGTGAGGAGCTTGTTTTTCTCCATGAATGTAGAGGTTGGTCTTCAAGACTGCATAGGAGTAGTGATGAAGGCCTGAACTGCTTGACAAACCTAGTGCATTTGGGAACCACATAGATAGATCTAGTGGGATGGATTTCTTCTCCACAACCCCTGAAGAGCACTGGAAGGGAGATCAGGGTCTAAGGGACTGCCTTGCAGAGAAAAGACTGATTTCCTTGTGTTGGGTGTGTGTGGGTGTCCTAGAATTCAGACTAGATCTGGTGTGGGTGTCCTTAACTCTTCCATGAGTTCACCAGCTTAGCATTAGCCTTTCCCAGCTCCTGGATGGCTTGATAAACCTGACTTTGTTGGCTTGGATGTATCCTTCGTTCGCCTGATAAAACCAACTGTGTTTGCTTGGATGAACTGTGTAGCCTTGTGGGGTTGTTATCCTTGGCTATGTGTAAACCTGCTAGTTCCTTATTCCTTGGGAAATCATGCCTGGCTCGGGGGTGGCAGAATTGCTGAGAGACTAAAGAGCACATGGCCTATGGTTGGGTGGAACGTTACAGCGACGTAGCTGGTTGCGGGACAATTCACATAAGATAAGTACTCTTGATTAATCTGCTTTGCAATCATGTTATAGTTAATGAATTATGATGATGAACATGTTGGATGTTGAAGTGTTTATGAATGAATGTTGTTGTTTTGCTTCCGCTATGTATATGAACAATTGTGCATCGTAGTATGTTTCATGTTTTTGGATTATCAAGCTTCAGCATTGTATGTATGTATTTGATTATGGGGCTAGATGCCCGCATGTTGGTGTAAAGTAGCGTCCCCTTGCCTGGTCGGAGGGTCGGGGACGTGAAAAAGTGGTATCAGAGCTTTGGTTGTAGCATGGGCCTGAATGGGCCATGACAGATCAGATAGTAGAGGCAGGTTGCCTTCTACCCAGCAGCAATCAGAAAATTGTGGTAGGAAAACTCAGAAATTTTTTCTAAGTGCTAGAACTATGGCCCATCCGAAAACTTAGTGACAAGTTTTTCCGATGCAGCGGGCACTTTGTGGGGAGTTCCTCTGACACCGTGGAAGAATTAGTCTGAAGACTACCCAAAGCCAAGGAATTTTGGAAGAATTTAATGAATTAATGGGACCGTTGGTGATCGACGATGATTAGTCGATCGCATCGCCGACACTCAGCTGATCATGTTGCTGATGCGGTGAAAGTTTGGAAACTACAGCGAAAGGAATTAGTGGTTCAAGTGCCACCATTGCAGATGGCTAGACCACTATGCCTCCGATGGGTAGGGCCTCCGACCGCCGATGGCACAGAATTTTTGAAAATTCTTCTAAGTATTGACTTCGTCGGCCATCGGAGCATGTTAGTTGATGATGTCGCCGATGGAAATCGGAAGGAGTTAACAGTTTGCATGCCGCCATTGCGGAAGTATAAAGAACTAAACCTTCGATGGGTAAATATTTTGACTGTCGATGCCAGTCAAAAATTATGCTTCAGTTCGCTAATTAGAAAAAGATCAAAGTTGATAAGCTGTAGTTACGGATGTTGATCGAACTAATTCTCCGATGCACTAGTCCTTCCAGTTGCCGATGCTGAGGTGTTAGTGAACAGTAGTTCCGGGCGGCTGCGACAAATAGTTGTTTGATTGGCGATGGATAGAGGAAGTTTTTGCCAAAAGATAAGAAAAGGATCGATGGAGAATAGAAGATAGTTGAGCCAATGACGTGGAGGGAACGAAGCCTGAAAAGAGAAAAATTTCAAAATTTTTTCTAAGGCATGGAATCATCTTCCATCGGTGATGGTTAGTTGATCACATCGTCGATGATCAGATGATGCGGTCTCCGATGATCTATGACAGGTAAATTTTGTTGAACGTTCACCGTTGCGGAGATCGAAAAGACTAAAGTGCATCCGAGCACTGATGTCGTAGCTTCTAGGGGTTCTGATCGTCGATAGACTTACGGCTGCGAAAGACTTAAGGAGATTGTTGGCCGCCATTGTGGAAAGCTGGGCGACTAACAGGTTATGCTATCACCGACGAAGTTCGGAATGATAGACCACTACAGGGCCGATATGGCAGAAGGGAATAGACTAATGAATCACTGATTGAAAGCTCAACCGGTTCGCTCGTAGAAACGATAGGAAGATCATTTTCCGCCGTTGTGGCTGCTCAAAGGACTGTGACCCCGATGCACAGTTGATTTGCTTGCTGATACAGATCAGGAGTCTAGTCATTTCGCCCGCTGAAACCCTGGAAATAAATCAGCAACATACCACTGATGCATAGTCAACTTGCTCGCCGATGCAGATCAGAAGTGTAGTTGTTTTGACCACTGAAGAATAAAAAAAGTAGTTGGGATGAGGTTCGATTGGGCCTAAGGAAATTTAGGTTTTTTAGAGGAATTTCTCAGTAGTTTTTCAAGCAGTTTTCAACTGTCTTTCAGTCTGTTTTCAGCAGACTGTCTGTGGTCACAGAGCTGAACATGAAATAGAGAAAATTCTGTGTTTTAGCATAATTGTTGTCTTATAAAATTTTCAGAAGAAGAAGGTAAGTAGTTTTGATTTATATTAATGTTAGGCATTTAACAGTTTACTACTAACACATTTGTAGAACTATAGATAACTTCCAAGAGTAGTACTTCAGGAAGAATAGTGTGGTAAATCAAGAGGTGGTTAAGTCATGAGAACCCATGATGGATATGATGCTCAAGATTCTTACGAGAGTGCAAGAGATGCCATGGGAGAAAATGTTTGTAATGGAAATGATGACATAGAATCTAATGGAAGGAGATTCCAAGAGACACCGTCAGATGTTGCAGCCACCATGAGAAGCTTGATTAAATCCCAGGAAGAGCGGCATCAACTGAATGCTGTCATGTTGCAGAGTTTGAGAGATTTGCAGAGAAAGATAGACTCTGGATGAGGTACAACAAGGATAGAAGGCAGTAAGAGTAGCACTAGGAGAAGGAGAAGGACTACCAGTGGATCATCTGACTCTGAAGAATCTAGTGGAGATACAAGTTCATCTTATCATAAAAGGAAAAGAAGAAGGATCCATAGGGATCGCTCTCGAGATGAATTTAAGAAGGCTAAACCTCCTACGTTTGATGGTGAGATAAAGACCGGACAAGAGGCTAAAGCTTGGCTTCTTGGGATAAAGAAGTACTTTCAGGTGCAGGACTATTCAGGAAACATGACAGGTATTATGATGACAAGATCAAGGAGTTCCATGAGCTGAGATTGGGACAACAGACCATGGATGAATATGCAAATAAGTTTTTGGAATTGTTGAGGTATGTCCGGTACATTAAAGATGAAAAAGTGAAGATCCAACGGTTTCTAAGTGGATTGCCTCAAACTTACAAAGATAGAGTTGAGTTCTATGAACCAAGAACTCTTGAGGAAGCGATAAGGAAGGCTAAATATTGCTATGAGCAAAGAAAAGGTAAACCTGATTACCATAAGCCATGGAAGGACAAGAAGAATGAGAAGTTTTACCAAAGGAGGAAAGGTTTCAAACCTTCTAGATTCAGAAATCAGGAAAAACAGCCATCCCAAGCTGCAAGTAATCCAGTTGGAGTGACAGGTGGAAAGCTTAAAGACCCACATAAGAATAAAGGTCCACTAAAATGTTGGAAATGTGAAGGACCTCACTTGTGTAGATATTGTCCACTTGAGAATGAAAGTGCAAGGCCAGCTTATAACATTTGGGAAGCGGAAACAGTGGGTCAAGTAGCAAGGGAAGTCCCTAGAATTTATGCAACACTGAAGGACCTCTAAGTAGATCACCAATTAACTGTGGTTGAAATTGCAGGTAAGATTGTTGAACAATCTGTTTCTATTTTAATTGACCCTGGTTCTACTCAGAGTTATATCACTCATAGGGTAGTGGAGATTTGTGCTTTTAAGAAGGAAAAGCATAGAAAATCTTGGTTAGTTAAGCTAGCTGCTGAGACTAAGAGGAAAGTTAGTGACATGGTAGAGAAATGTCCATTGGTCATGAATGGATTGAACACTTGTGTAGATATAAATGTTCTACCGCTTGGTTCCTATGATGTTCTCATTGGAATGGATTGGTTAGAAGCTCACCAAGTGAAGCTTGATTGTTATAACAAGACTTTTGAATGCATGGATGAAGAAGGAAACCCAGTGGTGGTGAAAGGTATCCCGAAGGTAATTTCAATAAGACAGGTTTCAACAATGCAGTTGAAGAAGTTCTGTAGGAAAGGCTGCTAGTTGTATGCAACTCATATTCTGGAACCAACACGAGATGAAACTCCTAGGTTGGAGGACTATCAGGTGCTACAGGAATTCAAGGATGTGTTTCCTAATGAAATTCTGGGGCTTCCTCTTGTTGGCTGCTTTGGGCAGACCCGGGTTTACTATCATCAACCAAAAACACCCCTAGATCATTGGCCCTTTCGGCGACAGACCACAAAGTGACCTGAAGTCTCACCCAAAGTGACTCTAATGGGTTGGCCAAGGACTCAAGTGTCTTGGACCGGGTTCTGTGGCAATCCCACTGGTGGCTCGCAGCTCCCCTAGCTTCGGTCTCTCCTCTGCGCGTCGCACGATCTCCTGCTTGCGTCGTGCGATTTCCTTGTCTCACAGCTCTCCTAGCCGCAGGGTATCTCTTTATACCGCCGCATGATCCTTTCCTCCGGCGCGCACTTCCTCCCTCCCGTGATATCTCCAACCTTATCGCATCGCCGCGCACGGTACGACACATAATTCCCGCCCAACGCTAAGTCCTTCACCTGTGTATCGCGCACCGCAGCTCCTTTGCCGATGCGGTATCACCTCTCTGTGATATCCTACCTCCATGGTTTAGCGCACTTAGCGTTGCTCGTGTCGACGTGCAAAACTTAACATACAGGCTATTCAATACAGCAATAGAGACTGTTTTACGCAAAGCATAAATGAACCATAGACAGCATGCCAAGATGTTAACCTATATATACCCTTCTATATTGCAGTGAACTGATTAACACATTCATTCATTAACTGTAAAAAAAGTCCATGAACTGACTGAGAAATGCATAAGTAAACATAACACATAAACCAATCGCATAACACTGATTTTAACGTGGTTCACCTCCAGGATGGAAGTTACGTCCACAGAACTGTGTTTTTATTATAGCTCAGGGGAGGGCAAAACACAGTTCTACTGCACCGCATATGCAGCTTAAGATCTTCTCTCTTAGATCTCTTTTCTCTTATATATTGCTCTCCTACAATATACTCTTCCCTCTCTATCAATCCCTACGGATATTTTCCTACATATTCTATAAGCCAGCTACTGGTTACCGTAAGATTGCTACCGCTAATAACAGAACCAGAGCTAGGCTTTTACAACAGTCTAATAATCTGCAAAATGCTACTAACTAACAAAATGACTAGCTAGCTCTTCAACCTGCCAACCAACTAACCAACCCTTTTACAATACAAAATATATTCTTATATAGGCAGCCCGAAGGTCGTGCCATTACAACACTGTGGGCTTGTCCCAAAGTAACCCAAAACCTAACTTAGTGACAGTCGGCCATATCTGTACTTGAGGTAGCCGCTTTCCGTCACACCACAGCTCTCTGCAGTCTTCCATGCTTCCCGACACTGATCATGGGTACTATGCACCGCTTCACTTTTCTGTCCTTCGCCTTCAATGCTTCAGCCTCATTGCTCCTTCTCCTTTATGAGGGTCGCTGAGCCCTCCTGTCTTCCGCCGCTGCCTTCAATGCAATGGTTGAGCTCTCTCTTCTCGGCCGCTTAGGTACTGTTGCCTTCTTGACTTTTCTTTCTTAAAAGTCATGGTTTTCGGCTCTGCTCTCCAGCTGGAAACGTGCTATGGCGTTGTAGCTCTGTCTTAACTTCTTTCCACCAAAATTTATCTTTCCGCCAAAACTAGTAGCTTCTTCTGTAGCTGCGGGACCCTGCTCCAGCACCTCCAAAGAGGGACATTGATTTCACCATTGAACTTGTGCTAGGAGCAGCACCAGTGTCCAAAACACCCTACAGGATGAGTACACCGGAGATGTTAGAGTTGAAGATGCAACTGTAAGAGTTGTTGGAAAAGAAGTATATCCGACCGAGTGTGTCTCTTTGGGGAGCACTGATTTTGTTTGTGAAGAAGAAAGATGGTACACTTAGGTTATGTATTGATTACAGATTGTTGAACAAGGTTACTGTGAAGAATAAATACCCTTTTCCTAGGATTGATGATCTCTTTGATCAAATGAGAGGAGCAAAGGTATTTTCCAAGATTGACTTGAGGTTTGGTTACCATCAGGTGAGAATCAAGGATGAATACATACATAAGACAACCTTTAGGACAAGGTATGGACATTATGAGTTTGTAGTGGTACCATTTGGTCTCACAAATGCACTAGCTACATTTATGTGCCTTATGAACAATGTCTTCAGTAGGTATTTGGACAAGTTTGTTCTTGTTTTCCTTGATGACATTCTTGTGTATTCTAAGAATGAGGAAGAGCATGAAGAGCAGTTGAGACCGACATTGCAAGTGCTCAGGGAACATCGACTGTATGCAAAGCTGACCAAGTGTGACTTCTACAGGGATAGAATTTAGTACTTGGGTCACATTATCATCAGAAGAGGGTATATCAATAGACCCTGAAAATATTGAAGCCATTATGAATTGGCCTACTCCAAGAAATGTGACGGATGTAAGATATTTTATGGGACTTGTAGGATACTATAGGAGATTCATTGAAGGATTTTCCAAGGTTGCACATGCCATCACTTATTTGCAAAAGAAGGGGACGAAGTTCGAATGGACTTTGAAGTGTGAAGAAAGCTTCCAGAGATTGAAGAATCTTCTCACCAGTGCACCAGTATTGAAAGTTGCAGATCCAGAGAAATATTTTGTGGTATGTACCGATGCATGAGGACAAGGGCTTGGAGGAGTCCTTATGCAGGACAACCACATGATATGTTATGAGTCAAGAAAGCTGAAGGAGCATGAGAATAACTATGCCACTCATGATCTAGAGCTTGCAGTCATAGTACATGCCCTCAATATGTGGAGGCATTACTTGATGGGTAAAAGATTTGAGCTGGGAACAGACCATTGTGGTATGAAGTATTTGTTTGATTAGCCTACTCTAAATGCTAGGCAAGCAAGATGGCTGGAATTTTTATGTGAGTTTGATTTTGAAATCAAGCACATAAAAGGAAAGGAGAACAAGGTAGCTGATGCACTCAGTTGGAAGGTACATGAAATGCATGTGGCATCTCTT
Source organism: Pseudotsuga menziesii (assembly GCA_001517045.1). Taxonomy (NCBI): domain Eukaryota; kingdom Viridiplantae; phylum Streptophyta; class Pinopsida; order Pinales; family Pinaceae; genus Pseudotsuga; species Pseudotsuga menziesii. The sequence continues at coordinate 14,415 of LPNX011011879.1, forward strand.
AGTATTTGCAAATCAGATTTGAGGCAGCAGGTTGTTAATCATGTTGACGGAGATGAATTGTATGAGCAAGTAAGAGGAAAATTCCAGTAGCAAAGTCTTGAGAAGAAATATGAGGGATATAAATTGGAAGAAGATGGACTACTTACTTATAAAGGCAGAATTTATATTCCAAATGTAACTGATTTGAGGAGAGTTGTTATGGATGAAATCCATTAGGCTCCATATTCTGGTCACCCAGGATATCAGAAGACAATTGCTATAGCTAGAAAGCAGTACTTTTGGCCAGGAATGAAAAAGGACATTTCTGAATACATTTCAAGGTGCATGAAATGTCAACAGGTAAAGGTTGAGCATCAACATCCAGCAGGTTTGTTGCAGCATTTGCCAGTTCCGAAATGGAAATGTGAAGTTATTTCCATGGATTTTATTACAAGATTTCCAATGACTTGGAGACAACATGATTCCATCATGGTTGTGGTAGACAAGTTGACAAGGGTAGCGCATTTTATACCGGTAAAGTCTATGCATAAGACTGATGATATTGCAAAGATATTCATGAAGGAGATTTTCAAATTGCATGGATTGTTGAAGGTGATAGTCTCTGACCAAGATGTCAAGTTCACTTCCAATTTTCTGAAGGGGTTATTTGCATATTTGGGTACAAATTTGAACTTCAGCACTGCATACCATCCTTAGACAGATGGGCAGATAGAGAGAGTCAACTAGGTGCTTGTAGATATGCTTTGCATGTATGTGATGGACAAACCAACCAAGTGGGAAGACTACTTAGACTTGGTGGAGTTTGCTTATAACAATGGGAAACATGCACCCTTGGGGATGAGTCCGTGTGAAGCTTTGTACGGAATAAGGTGTAGGACACCAGTGACTTGGGATAATACAGTGAACAGGATTGTGCTTGGACCTGAATTGCTTAAGGAAATGGAACAAGAGGTTGTAAAGATCAGGCAGAATCTAAAAGTAGCACAGGACAGACAGAAAAGCTATGCAGATAAGCATAGGAAGGACAGAGAGTTTAGTGTTGGGGATCATATGTACTTCAGAGTGAGGGCAAAGAAGAGTTCCTTGAAACTTGAAAGTTGTGCCAAGCTGTCCCCAAGATACTGTGGGCTGTTTGAAGTGCTTGAAAGAATAGGGCCTGTTGCATATAAACTTGCATTGCCTACTAGTACTAGAGCTCATAATTTTTTTCATGCTTCTTTGCTTAAGAAATATGTACATGACCCTAACCACGTGATAAATTGGGATGTGATTCAGGTGGAACCTGAGGGAGAGTTCCAAATCGATCCAATGCGTATCCTAGACAGGAAGGTCACAATGCTCCAGAACACGGCCATAGGGCAGGTAAAGGTGCAATGGGAACACTACGAACATGAAGAGGCTACATGGGAGCTAGAGGATGCCATGCGATTGGCACATCCATTTTTGTTCAATCCTGTGGAGCACTGAGGCGGTACCAGTGTGACATTTTGTTCAAATTTTGTTAGCACTGAGGACAATGCTATTGAAGGGAAAGGGGAATGTAACATCCCTGGTTTTGACCCCGGTGTACTAAATATACATGATATGTAAATATTGTAATTAATCATGGTGTGGAGCTAAAGGATAAGGCCCCACCATCGATTCGGCTATATTATGTTTAGATTGGAATTGTCACCGACAGTATATCGAGACTTGCGGCATACATATTAAGTTATGGCATCATGTAAATATGCATTTTAATTAAATAACCCAACAAAATATGTTCACTGCAACTAAATTAAGAAGGGGCATGATTCCTAAGGATAAGGAGGGGAAATTATGAACCTTGAGCCATGGGGGAAAAGCCACTTGTCATCACCCTGTTTGTTTTGATCACCTTCCCTTGTCTCATCCAACCACCATTTTAATGTTCTGCTGAGTAGTTGAGGCAATTATTTCTAGGAAGTGGTGGGTGGCAGGACTGCTAGTCTTTGCCACATGCTCACTCCACTGGCCGTCTCTCCACCTTCACATGGGTGAGGGAACCACCACTACTCCTCTCTCTCTGGGAAGTTCAGTTCATTTTCATGTAGATATGTTATGCTCTGTTCACCTTCCCACACACAGGAAGTTTAGTTCATCCTCACACAGAGTTGGGTTAAGAAGGGGTGGGATTCTTGTTTGGGGGTTCGTTCTCCTCTTCATCACGGATTGTTGGCCTGAGGATTGGTTCTTCCTCTTACTCACACAGCAAGTCAGTGTCTTGAATCCACCATTACCGGACTATGGAATGTGGTCATGGTTTCTCACAGTGAGACATTTTCTGTGTTTTCCTTGGTAATATGTCTTCCTCCTGTCTATGTTGAGGATCGTTTCCTACCCGCGCCCTGTTGTATCTCTTCAGGTATGTCCTTATTGATTGTGGATTGTGGTTTTCTCTTGTGGGATCATTGGCTAATGTTTCCCACATTTGTTGGCTGAGTCCTCGTTGCTATTTGGGTTACTATGGGTTGTTGAGGAATCGTTTTGGCCACGATAGGGCCAAGAATGATTCAGGTTTTGTTTTCCCCTGTCCAAGTTTTGAGGAGCTTGTTTTGCTGCATGAATGTAGAGGTTGGTCTTCAGGACTGCATAGGAGTGGTGATGAAGGCCTGAACTACTTGACAAACCTGGTACATTTGGGAACCACATAGATAGAGCTAGTGGGATGGATTTCTTCTCCACAACCCCCAAAGAGCACTGGAAGGGAGATCAGGGTTTGAGGGACTCCCTTGCAGAGAAAGGACTGATTTCCTTATGTTGGGTGTGTGTGGGTGTCCTAGAAGTCATACTAGATCTGGTGTGGGTGTCCTTAACTCTTCCTTGATTACACTAGCTTAACATTATCCTTTCCCATCTCTTGGATGGCCTGATAAACCCGACATTGTTGGATTGGCTGTATCCGTTGCCTGATAAACCCAACTGTGTTGGCTTGGCTGAACTGTGTACCCTTGTGGGGTTTTTATCCTTGGCTATGTGTAAGCCTGCTAATTCCTTATTCCTTAGGAAATCATGCTCAGCTCGGGGGTGGTAGCGTTGTTGAGAGACTAAAGAGCACGTGGCCTATGGTTGGGTGGAACATTGCAGCGACGTAGCTGGTTGTGGGACAGTTCACATAAGATAAGTACTCTTGATTAAACTGATTTTCAATCATGTTATAGTTAATGAATTATGATGATGAACATGTTGGATGCTGAAGTGTTTATGAATGAATGTTGTTGTTTTTCTTCCGCTATGTATATGAACAATTATACATCGTAGTATGTTTCATGTTTTTGGATTATCAAGCTTTAGCATTGTATGTATGTATTTGATTATGGGGCTAGATGCCCACATGCTGGTGTAAAGTATCATCCCATTACCTGGTCAGAGGGTCGGGAACATGACAAAATGGTATCAGAGCTCTGGTTGCAGCATGGGCCTGAATGGGCCATGACAGCTCAGATAGCAGAAGCAGGTTTCCTTCTACCCAACAACAATCAGAAAATTGTGGCAGGAAAACTCAGAAATTTTTTCTAAGTGCCAGAACTATGGCCCATCGGAAAACTTAGTGACAAGTTTTTCCAATGCAGCGGGAACTTTATGGGGAGTTCCTCTGACACCACGGAAGAATTAGTCTGAAGACTACCCAATGCTGATGAATTTTGGAAGAATTTAACGAAGTAATGGGACTATCGATGATCGGTGATGATTAGTTGATCGCATCGCCGACGCTTAGCTGATCATATTGCCGATGGGGATAAAGTTTGGCGACTACAGTGAAAGGAATTAGTGGTTCAAGAGCTGCTGTTGCGGATGGCTAGACCACTATGCCTCCGACGGGTAGGGCCTCCGACCGTCGATGGCGTAGAATTTTTGAAAATTCTTCTTAGTATTGACTTCATCGGCCATCGTAGCATGTTAGTTGATGACATCGTCGATGGACATCGGAAGGAGTTAACAGTTCGCATGACACCATTGCGAAAGTCTAAAGAACTAAACCTCCGATGGGTAAATATTCTGACTACCGATGCCAGTAAAAAATTATGCTTCAGTTCACCGATCGGAATTCATTAGTGGAATGGGTCACTAATCAGAAAAAAGATCAAAGTTGATAAGCCGCAGTTACAGCTGCTGATCGAACTAATCTGCCGATGCACTAGTCCTTCCAGTCACCGATGCCGAGGTGTTAGTGAATAGTAGTTCCAGCCGGTGGCAACAAATAGTTGTTTGATTGGTGATGGATAGAGGAATTTTTTGCCGACAGATAAGAAAAGGATCGGTGGAGAATAGAAGATAGTTGAGTTGATGACGCAGAGGGAAGGAAAATTGAAAAGAGAAAAAATTTGAATTTTTTTCTAAGGCATGGACTAATTTGCCATCGGCGATCATTAGTTGATCACATCGCCGATGATCAGATGATGTGATCTTCGATGATCTTGTTACCACCTAAGTTGTACTTAGTGGTTTTTTATCAAGTGAGCCTAGTGAACCGGACACGGATAACTTGTTCGGACTTCAGAAGACTTTTGGAAGTACTTCTGGGAAGTGCTTGTTATACTATATCACATGTTCATACTCCATGGGGGAATTATAATAAATGTTCTAGCATGATAGTGTTTGTAAAAGACTCGGTCTCTTAGAATTTATTTGTCAATCTGATCATCCCAGGGTGTTTTTTCCCTTGGTTATTATTGGTTGTTGAATAAACGGCTGATAATTTCTGAGTTTTTCACTCCATACCTCCAAAGTTGGGGTGGTCGGCTTAGTATTTAGGCCTATTGAGGTTATTAGAGTCTATGTGTCAATGTATAAACATGCTATATATCATGGTCGAGTCATATGAACATGTCTAAGTCCCCCTAGGTTTTTTCAATTTTTCAATTTTTTTGTTTTTTCAGTGTTTTTTATTAAAATTTAATTTTTCCAAAACTTAGGCTATTTTTTAATAGTTTAATTGGAAAAATTGATTTTGTAATAAAAGTGGGCCAAATAATCAGTTTCAGTCATGTAGGTGCTCATTTTCAAGGTAAGAGCACCATGTAAACCCATGGACCCACTATTTCCTAGTTTTGAGTGATTTTCCATCACTCAGGTTAGAAAGCCCCAAAAATCAATTATTGATTATTTTAATTAATAAATTGATGAATAATGGAGCAAATCCAAAATCATAGATCAATGGATTCTCAACCGATTTGATTGAAATCAGTCAGATTTGAAGCAGATTGACTGGATCTAACAAATCCTTGACTGAAGGAGGAGATCAAATCAGATCCAGAGTTGATCTTCAACATCCTTTATGGGGAATTTCACCCTCCCTCTCTCCTCAACATGTTTTGGCTCATCTAGATGAGTTTTGGTGGATGTTTCAGTCAACAGGTTGAGGTGTCAGTCAGATCAGCTCTCTGATTGACAATTGCACTCAGTGAGACTCAGATTTGGCTCAGTTAGACAGAGATCAGGCATTCATGGACTCTCCATCAGCATATTTGTTCTATCTCCTTGGGATTTGCGCCCCCCCTGGGCTGGATCTCCTGGTTTTTGTATATATCCAAGCACAAGTCCCTCTTCCAAGCTAGAGAATTGGGATTGAGGTGGTGTTGCTATTGTTCTATTGTAATTCTTCATTTGAAATAAAGAAAATATTTGGAGGCCAGATGGTGTTGTGCCATTACATGTGTGGATGATTATTGCCATTATTTTACTAAGGTAACCTGTATCTGTATTCATTTTTTGCTAATTCCTTATAGATCCGTTGTTAAGATTGATAATAGGCTTATTATAATCTTGATAGGAAAGGTGCTTTTCAATAATTTTATTGACCATCTCCTTCCTTTGATGCATGTTTAGAGATCTAGATTCAACATGTCCTATAAGCTTATATGCATGCTATTTTGAATCTCTATGTATGTACTAATCGGATCTCACAAGTTTCTTGGCAAGTTCTTTGATTTCAGCTGAGCTGCAGGTTCCTACATTGGAGAGGATGCTGATCTAGTTTGCTTCTTGACTCTCTTGAAAACCTTCCAAAGGCATAGTCTCTTGACATTCCACCTGAAAGCTCCACTGTGGATCTTCAAGGAAACCGACATTTCTCTCCTCCTCTTCCTCCCTCAAAATCAAAATTTTTACCCGGTTACTTTGTTCATAGATTTGAGTGTGCTTAGATATATCATATTAAAATTAATTCCAACATAGATCTATCTTATCAAATCCCATAGTCTAGATCTTGCAGTTAAAAAGTTTCATAAGCATTCTAGATCTAGCTTTAGGGAAATCGTCCTTTTTGCATGGAAATTTGAAGAAAAATTGTAGCTTGCATGCATTAGATTTATTTTTGCTGTTATAAAAGATAAATCCAGAAATAAGTGCATATTTCATTGGCTACACAAACAGCAAGTCAATATCCTAAGGAAATCTTGCTTTCCTTGGTTCCTTTTTCACTTGTTTATCTAGTTTTAACTCCATCTTTTTTGAGTTAAGGTAGGTTGATCCAAAGGTAATATTAAAGTGATTTTGGGAATATTTTATTCTAACATGCTCGCTGGTTTTTATCAGGTGTAACAGAAAATAAAGGAAGCTTCTGTTCGTAAGTGTTTTCAGGAGCGTTCAAATCCCCCTAGGGGTCTCCCATTTGACTAAAACCTTTGATTTTTGCACCTTGTAATCTCTTGATTTAAATCCATATAAGGATCAAGAGGAATTATATTAGTTCTCTGATATTATAACTACTATTAATAAAATTATTTTTGAATAGGCTCTTTCGAGCCCATTCCCCATCCCCCCTGGGGGGATTTGCGTCGGTGTCCTTTTTGTTGCTTTTTGCTCATTTATT
>LPNX011011879.1:21446-52331 GCA_001517045.1 Pseudotsuga menziesii
GGGGTGTCGATCTCTATCACACCCTAATGGGTGCATTATGAAAAATAGCCCCAGAGATTCCATTTCAGTCCACATATTCCTTGCAGGTAGCCGTGAAGGTTTAGTTTTGGACATACTCCAATCACTCTAGGGTATATCTGGAGTCCCCCCTTTGCCTAATTTTAATCAACTCACACTTCAATTTTAACTTAAAACATACCAAGAGGCAATTGCAAAACACTCACTACAAGCATGCGCAAGTACATTGTTTCTTTTTTTTTGACTCCATTCTAAGGCACTGGTTATTTTCTTGTTTTTTATATATATTGTGTCTCAGCATTGTGCTTTTGTGTGTTCATCTTTTGTATCTTGCCATCTTTGATCATCTATAGTTAACTTGCAAACTCTTAAGTAACTCAATCAGTTTCAAATTACAACACTAAGTAATTATCCTTAGTAACTTAATAGGGTCTACCCCCCTTGGCTCTGTTAGGAGTTGAGCCTAAACGGAGGAGTCAAGAACAAGGTGACAGCCTTGACTCGAGACTTGCCCCCAAGGACACACTGGGTGGCTTCAATATTTTTGCCACGTGACCTAGGTGTGTGAAAGGTGTCAACAGATCTACGATAGGTAAAGTTTTTTGAACATCCGCCATTGCGGAGATCGAAAAGACTAAATTGCATCTGAGCACCGATGTCGTAGCTTCTAGGGGTTCCGATCGCCGATAGACTTATGGCTGCGGAAGACTTAAGGAGATTGTTGGCCGCCATTGTGAAAACTTGGGTGACTAACAAGTTATGCTATCACCAATGAAGTTTGGAATGATAGACCACTGTGGGGCCGATACGGCAGAAGGGAATAGACCAACGAATCATCAATCAAAAGCTCAACCGGTTCACCCGCAGAAATGATAGGAAGATCATTTTCTGCCATTGTGGCTGCTCAAAGGACTATGCACCCTATGTACAGTTGATTTGCTCGCTGATACAGATCAGGAGTCTAGTCATTTTGCCCGCTGAAACGCCGGAAAGAAATCAGCAACAGACCACTGATGCACAGTCAACTTGCTCACCGATGTAGATCGAAAGTGTAGTTGTTTTGACCACCGAATAATTGGAAAAGTAGTTGGGATGAGGTCCAATTGGGCCTAAAGAAATTTAGGTTTTTCAGAGGAATTTCTCAGTAGTTTTTCGAGCAGTTTTCGACTGTCTTTCAGTTGGTTTTCAGTAGATTTCAGCAGACTTTCTATGGTCACAGAGCTGAACATGAAATAGAGAAAATTCTGTGTTTTAGCATAATTGTTGTCTTATAAAATTTACAGAAGAATAAGGTAAGTAGTTTTGATTTATATTAATGTTAGGCATCTAACAGTTTACTACTAACACATTTACAGAACTATAGATAACTTCCAAGAGCAGTACTCTAGGAAGAACAGTGTGGTAAAGCAAGAGGTGGTTCAGTCATGAGAACCCATGACGGATATGATGCTCAGGATTCTTACGAGCATGCAAGAGATGCCATGGGAGAAAATGTACGTAATGGAAATCATGACATAGAATCTAATGGAAGGAGATTCCAAGAGACACCATCGGATGTTGCAGCCACCATGAGAAGCTTGATTAAAGCCCAAGAAGAGCAGCACCAACTAAATGCTGCCATGTTGCAGAGTTTGATAGATTTGCAGAGAAATATAGACTCTGGAGGAGGTACATTAAGGCCAGAAGGCAGTAAGAGCAACACTAGGAGAAGGAGAAGGAATTCCAGTGGATCATCTAACTCTGAAGAATCTAGTGGAGATACAAGTTCCTCTTATCATAAAAGGAAAAGAAGAAGGCACCATAGGGATCACTCTTGAGATGAATTTAAGAAGGCTAAACCTCCTACGTTTGATGGTGAGATAAATACCAGACAAGAGGCTGAAGCTTGGCTTCTTGGGATAAAGAAGTAATTTCAGGTGCAGGACTATTCAGGAAACATGAAGGCCAGAGTTGCCATATTCAATTTGAATGGATGAGCATCCATTTGATGGGAACACTTCAAGAAAGTAAAAAGGATCAGTGAAAGGAAATTGAAATGGAAACGGTTCAAGAAGTATTTCAGGAAGAAATACCTTTTTGAAAGGTATTATGATGACAAGATCAAGGAGTTCCATGAGCTGAGATTGGGACAGTAGATGATGGATGAATATGCAAATAAGTTTTTGGAATTGTTGAGGTATGTCCGGTACATCAAAGATGAAAAAGTGAAGATCCAACGGTTTCTAAGTGGATTGCCTCAAACTTACAAAGATATAATTGAGTTCTATGAACCAAGAACTCTTGAGGAAGCGATAAGGAAGGCTAAATATTGCTATGAGAAAAGCAAAGGTAAACCTGATTACCATAAGGCATGGACAGAAAAGAAGAATGAGAAGTTTGGCCAAAGGAGGAAAGGTTTCAAACCTTACAGATTCAGGAATCAGCAAAAGTGGCCATCCCAAGCTGCGAGTAATCTAGTTGGAGTGACAGGTGGAAAGCCTAAAGATCCACATCAGAATAGAGGTCCACTCAAATGTTGGAAATGTGAAGGACCTCACTTGTGTAGATATTGTCCACTTGAGAATGAAAGTGCAAGGCCAACTTATAACATTCGGGAAGAAGAAACAGAGGGTCAAGTAGCAAGGGTAGTCCCTAGAATTTATGCAACACTAGAGGACCGCTAAGCAGATCACCAGTCAACTATGGTTGAAGTTGCAAGTAAGATTGTTGAACAATTTGTTTCTATTTTGATTGACCCTAGTTCTACTCACAATTATATCACTCATAGGATAGTGGAGATTTGTGATTTTAAGAAGGCAAAGCATAGAAAATCTTGGTTGGTTCAGCAAGCCACTGGGACTAAGAGGAAAGTCAGTGACATGGTAGAGAAATGTCCATTGGTCATGAATGGATTGAACACTTGTGTAGATCTGAATGTTCTACTGCTTGGTTCCTATGATGTTCTCTTTGGAATGGATTGGTTAGAAGCTCACCGATTGAAGCTTGATTGTTATAACAAGACTTTTGAATGCATGGATGAAGAAGGAAACCCAGTGGTGGTGAAAGGTATCCCAAAGGTAATTTCAGTAAGACAGGTTTTAGCAATGCAGTTGAAGAAGTTATGTAGGAAAGGTTGCCAGTTGTATGCAGCTCATATTCTGGAACCAACAGGAGATGAAACTCCTAGATTGGAGGACTATCAGGTGCTACAAGAATTCAAGGATGTGTTTCCTGATGAAATTCCAAGGCTTCCTCCAAAGAGGGACATTGATTTCACCATTGAACTTGTGCTAGGAGAAGCACCAATGTCCAAAACACCCTACGGGATGAGTACACCGGAGATGCTAGAGTTGAAGATGCAACTGTAAGAGTTGTTGGAAAAGAAGTATATCCGACCGATTGTGTCTCCTTGGGGAGCACCGGTTCTGTTTGTGATGAAGAAAGATGGTACACTCTGGTTATGTATTGATTACAGACAGTTGAACAAGGTTACTGTGAAGAATAAATACCCTTTTCCTAGGATTGATGACCTCTTTGATCAAATGAGAGGAGCAAAGGTATTTTCCAAGATTGACTTGAGGTTTGGTTACCATCAGGCGAGAATCAAGGATGAAGACATTCATAAGACAACCTTCAGGACAAGGTATGGACATTATGAGTTTGTAGTGGTACCATTTGGTCTCACAAATGCACCAGCTACATTTATGTGCATTATGAACATTGTCTTCAGTAGGTATTTGGACAAGTTTGTTCTTGTTTTTCTTGATGACATTCTTGTGTATTCTAAGAATGAGGTAGATCATGAAGAGCATTTGAGACTAACATTGCAAGTGTTCAGCGAACATCAACTATATGCAAAGCTGACCAAGTGTGAGTTCTACAGAAATAGAATTCAGTACTTGGGTCACATTATCTCAGAAGAGGGTATACCAGTAGACCCTGAAAAGATTGAAGCCATTATGAACTGGCCTACTCCAATGGATGTAGGATCTTTTATGGGACTTGCAAGATACTACAAGAGATTCATTGAAGGATTTTCCAAGGTTGCACATGGCATCACTTCTTTGCAAAAGAAGGGGATGAAGTTCGAATGGACTTTGAAGTGTGAAGAAAGATTCCAGCGGTTGAAGAATCTTCTCACCAGTGCACCAGTATTGAAAGTTGTAGATCCACAGAAATATTTTGTGGTATGTGTCGATGCATGCGGACAAGGGCTTGGAGGAGTCCTTATGTAGGAAAACCACGTCATATGTTATGAGTCAAGAAAGCTGAAGGAGCATGAGGAGAACTATGCCACTCATGATCTAGAGCTTGCAGTCATAGTACATGCCCTCAAGATGTGGAGGCACTACTTGATGGGTAAAAGATTTGAGCTCAGAACAGACCATTGTTTTCTGAAGTATTTTTTTGATCATCCTACTCTAAATGCTAGGAAAGCAAGATGGCTGGAATTTTTATGTGAGTTTGATTTCGAAATGCACCACATAAAAGGAAAGGAGAACAAGGTAACTGATGCACTCAGTCGAAAGGTACAGGAAATGCATGTGGCATCTCTTAGTATTTTCCAATCAGATTTGAAGCAGCAGGTTGTTAATCATGTTGCTAGAGATGAATTGTACAAGCAAGTAAAAGACAAATTGCAGCAGCAAAGTCTTGAGAAGAAATATGAGGGATATAAATTGGAAGAAGATGGACTACTTACTTATAAAGGCAGAATTTATATTCCAAATGTAGCTGATTTGAGGAGAGTTGTTATGGATGAAATCCATCAGGCTCCATATTCTGGTCACCCAGGATATCAGAAGACAATTGCTACAACTAGAAAGCAGTACTTTTGGACAGGAATGAAAAAGGACATGGCTGAATACATTTCAAGGTGCATGAAATGTCAACAGGTAAAGGTTGAGCATCAACATCCAGCAGGTTTGTTGCAGCCTTTGCCAGTTCTGAAATGGAAATGGGAAGTTATTTCCATGGATTTTATTATAGGATTGCCGATGACTTTGAGACAACATGATTCCATCATGGTTGTGGTAGACAAATTGACAAGGGCAACGCATTTTATATTGTAAAGTTTATGCATAAGACTGATGATATTGCAAAGATATTCATGAAGGAGATTTTCAAATTGCATGGATTGCCGAAGGCGATAGTCTCTGACCGAGATGTCGAGTTCACTTCCAATTTTTGGAAGCGGTTGTTTGTACATTTGTGTACAAAGTTGAACTTCAGCACTGCATACCATCCTCAGACAGATGGGAAGATAGAGAGAGTCAACTAGGTGCTCAAAGATATGCTTCACATGTATGTGATGGACAAACCAACCAAGTGGGAATACTACTTACACTTGCTGAAGTTTGCTTATAACAATGGGAAAAAGGCACCCTTGGGGATGAGTCCGTATGAAGCTTTGTACGGAAGAAGGTGTAGGACACTAGTGACTTGTGATAATCCAGTGAACAAGATTGTTCTTGGACCTAAATTGCTCAAGGAAATGGAACAAGAAGTTGTAAAGATCAGGAAGAATCTAAAAGCAGCATAAGACAAACATAAAAGCTATTCAGATAAGCATAGGAAGGACAGATAGTTCAGTGTTGGGGATCATGTGTACCTCAGAGTGAGGGCAAAGAAGAATACCTTGAAACTTGGAAGTTGTTTCAAGCTGTCCCCAAGATACTGTGGGTCATTTGAAGTGCTTGAAAGAATAGGGCTTGTTGCATATAAACTTGCATTGCCTGCTAGTACTAGAGCTCATATTGTTTTTAATGCTTCTTTGCTTAAGAAATATGTACATGACCCTAACCATGTGATAAATTGGGATGTGATTTAGGTGGAATCCGAGGGAGAGTTCTGAATCGTGCTAATGCGTATCCTCGACAGGAAGGTCACAATGCTCTGGAACCGAGCCATAGGGAAGGTAAAGGTGCAATGGGAGCACTATGGACCTAAAGAGGCTACATGGGAGCTGGAGGATGCCATGCAATTGGCACATCCATTTTCGTTCAATCCCGGGGAACACTGAGGCTGTACTAGTGTGACATTTTATTTAAATTTTGTTAGCACTAAGGACAGTGCTATTGAAGGGGGAGGGGAATGTAACATCCCTGGTTTTGACCCAGGTGCACTAAATATACATGATATGTAAATATTATAATTAATCATGGAGTGGAGCTAAAGGCCAAGGTGCCACCATTGATTTGGCTATGTTATGTTCAGATTGGAATTGTCACCGACAGTATATCGGGACTTGCAACATACATATTAAGTTATGGCATCATGTAACTATGCATTTTAATTAAATAACCCAACCAACTATGTTCACTGCAACTAAATTGAGAAGGGGCATGATTCCTGAGGATAAGGAGGGGAAATGATGAACCTTGAGTCATGGGGGGAAAATCCACGTGTCATCACCCTGTTTGTTTTGATCACTTTCCCTTGTCTCATCCAACCACCATTTTAATGTTCTGTTGAGTAGTTGAGGTAGTTATTGTTGGGAAGTGGTGGGTGGTAGGATTTCCAGTCTTTGCCACATGCTCACTCCACCAGCTGTCTCTCCACCTTCATGTGGGTAAGGGAACCACCACTACGTATCTCTCTCTGGGAAGTTCAGTTCATTTTCATGCAGATACGTTATGCTTTGTTCACCTTCCCACACGCAGGCAATTCAGTTCATCCTCATGCAGAGTTGGGTTAAGAAGGGGTGTGATTCTTGTTTGGGGGTTCGTTCTCATCTTCATCACGGATTGTTGGCCTGAGGATCGGTTCTTCCTCTTTATCATGCAGGAAGTCAGTGTCTTGACTCCACCATTACCAGACTATGGAATGTGGCTGTGGTTTCTCACTATTAGACATTTTCTATGGTTTCCTTTGTAATATGTCTTCCTCCTATCTATGTTGAGGATCGTTTCCTACCCGCGCCCTGTTGTAGCTGTTCAGGTATGTCCTTATTGATCGTGGACTATGGTTTTCTCTTGTGGGCTCATTGGCTGATGTTTCCCAAATTTGTTTCCTGAGTTGCCAATGCTATTTGGGTTACTGTGGGTTGTTGAGGAATCATTTTGGACATGATAGGGTCAAGAACGATTCAATTTTTTTTTTCCCCTATCCAAGTTGTGAGGAGCTTGTTTTGCTGCATGAATGTAGAGGTTGATCTTCAGGATTGCATAGGAGTGGTGAAGAAGGCATGAACTGCTTGACAGACCTGGTGCATTTGGGAACCACACAGGTAGAGCTAGTGGGCTTGCTTTCTTCTCCACAACCCCTGAAGAGAACTGGAAGGGAGATTAGGGTCTGAGGGACTGCCTTGCAAAGAAAGGACTGATTTCCTTGTGTTGGGTGTGTGTGGGTGTCCTAGAAGTCAAACTAGATCTGGTGTGGGTGTCCTTAACTCTTCCATGAGTTCACCAGCTTAGAATTAGCCTTTCTGAGCTCCTGGATGGAATGATAAACCCGAATTTGTTAGCTTGGCTGTATCCGTCATTCGCCTGATAAACCCAACTGTGTTGGCTTGGATGAACTATGTACCCTTGTGGGGTTTTTACCCTTGGCTATGTGTAAGCCTGCTAGTACCTTATTCCTTGGGAAATCATGCCCAGCTCGGGGGTGGCATCGTTGCTGAGAGACTAAAGAACACGCGTCCTATGGTTGGGTAGAACGTTGCAGCGGCGTAGCTAGTTGCGGGATAGTTCACATAAGATAAGTACTCTTGATTAATCTGCTTTGCAATCATGTTATAGTTAATGAATTATGATGATGAACATGTTGGATGCTGAAGTTTATTATGAATGAATGTTGTTGTTTTTCTTCCGCTATGCATATGAACAATTATGCATCGTAGTATGTTTCATGTTTTTGGATTATCAAGCTTCAACATTGTATGTATGTATTTGATTATGGGGCTAGATGCCCACATGCTGGTGTAAAGTAGCATCCCGTTGCTCGGTCGGAGGGTCGGGGACATGAAAAAATGGTATCAGAGCTCTGGTTGCAGCATGGGCCTGAATGGGCCATGATAGATCAGATAGCAGAGGCAGGTTTCCTTCTACACAACAGCAATCAGAAAATTGTGGCAGGAAAACTCAATTTTTTTTTCTAAGTGCTAGAAGTATGGCCCATTAGTGACAAGTTTTTTCGATGCAGCGGGCACTTTGTGGGGAGTTCGTCTGACACCGTGGAAGAATTAGTCAGAAGACTACCCGACGCCGAGGAATTTTGGAAGAATTTAACGAAGTAATGGGACTATCGACGATTGGTGATGATTAGTTGATCGCATTGCTGACGCTCAGTTGATCATGTTACCAATGCGGTGAAAGTTTTGCGACTACAGCAAAAGGAATTAGTGCTTCAAGCACCACTGTTGCAGATGGATAGACCACTATGCCTTCGATAGGTAGGGCCTTCGACCGCCGATGGCACAAAGTTTTTGAAAATTATTCTAAGTATTGACTTCATCGGCCATTGGATCATGTTAGTTGATGATGTCGTCGATGGACATCAGAAGGAGTTAATGGTTCACATGTCGCCATTGCAGAAGTCTAAAGAACTAAACCTATGATGGGTAAATATTCTGACTACTGATGCCAGTCAAAAATTATGCTTCAGTCTGTCGATTGGAAGTCATTAGTGTAATGGGTCATCGATTGGGAAAAGATCAAAGTTGATAAGCCACAGTTATGGCTGCTGATCGAACTAATCCACCGATGCACTAGTCCTTCCAGTCGCCGATGCTGAGGTGTTAGTGAATAGTAGTTTCGGGCGGTAGAGACAAACAGTTGTTTAACCAGTGATGGATAGAGGAATTTTTTGCTGACAGATAAGAAAAGGATCGGCAAGGAATAGAAGATAGTTGAGCTGACGACGCAGAGTGAAGGACGACTGAAAGAGAAAAAATCCAAATTTTTTTCTAAGGCATGGAATTATCTGCCATTGACGATGGTTAGTTGATCACATCGCAGATGATCAGATGATGCAGTCTTCAATGATCTATGATAGGTAAATTTTGTTGAACGTCTGCCCTTGTGGAGATCAAAAAGACTAAAGTGCATCCGAGGGCCGATGCCGTAGATTCTAGGGGTTTCGATCGCCAATAGACTTACGGCTACAGAATACTTAAGGAGATTGTTGGCCACCATTGCGGGAAGCTAGGCGACTAACAGGTTATGCTATCACTGATGAAGTTCGGAACGATAGACCACTACTGGGATGATACAGTGGAGCTTCACTACTCCTCTCTTCACCATATCCCTGATATAGTGATACTTGATCTCGATATGCTTCAAATTTTCATGGAACACTGGATTCTCTGACAACTTCACGCAACTCTGGTTGTCACAATGTATACAAGTAGCATCCAACGGGAGATCAAATATATCAGACAGTAGCTTCCGTAGCCATACTGCCTCACAACTAGCTGAACAAGCTGCGACATTCTCTGATTCAGCTGTACTCAGTGCCACACAGGATTGCTTCCTACTAAACCAAGAGATCACACCTGATCCCATACTGAAGCAACATCCTGAAGTACTCTTCCTGTCGATGGCACTGCCTGCCCAATCTGAATCAACATAACCCTCCAGGTTAATCTTTTGATTCACATCGTACTTGAGCCCATAATCAATTGTACCCCTACATGCTTTGCAACCATCAGGTGAAGATGTCTTGATATGTTCACAGCAAAGGAAATATCTGGTCTCAGGTACATCAAGGACCCAATAATCTGACGATACATCGTAGTATCAACTGTCTCTGATGAAGCATCACTCAATAGCTTCAGGTTCGATGCCATCGGTGTGGTCATAGTCTTGCAGTCCATCATCCCAAACCTCTTTAGGATCTCTACTGCATACTTCCCTTATCCAAGGAAGATTCTATCCACACTCTGCCACACCTCCATACCTAGAAAATAGTGCATCGACACATAACAGGAGCATCACTGGTCTTCCGCCTTCAACCTTGAAGCAAAGGTTGGAATCCAATTTACTCTCAGTAAATCCTAGAGTCATCAGTAATCTTCCCATCCTGTCGTACCATGTCGAACCTCAAGATATTCTGTAGTCACTCCCTCTAAAGTGAAGCATCATACTCCCTCTGTCTTCTGTGCTCTATGCACTGAAAACATTCTGTACCAGAGTGACAAGTAGCTTCCTATGCTACTAATATTCTATGTGACCATCTAGTGTATAGACTTGCATCTTCAACCTTGTAGCAAAAGTTAAGATATTCATCAGGCTCATCATGTATGTGTTTAAACTCTTATTGGCTGCAAATGTCTCTTCGTAGTCTAGGCCTTCTTTTCGTGAGAAGCCTCGTGCTACGAATCTTGCTTTGTCTCCCACGATGTTTCCATATACTGCATGGTGGAACTATGAACTTCTCTTCAGGTCTTGATAATACACCTTGACATCATTCTTCTTGAACTGGTCTTCCATTTCTTCTTATTTACTTCTTCATGGCTGGAAGGTTCTGCATCAATGATGTCACTGCATTCATCATATTATTCTTTGTCTTGAAATTTCGTCACTTGTTCTTCGGAACAAGTCTTCATTCTTCTTTGCTTGTAGGCGATTATGTATGCGGTCTTTCCTAGAAGTCAAATGCATTTGTATGGTTAGAACATTTCATAAGGAATATTCATACTGGAAAGTTATTATGCATAAATATATGATCATGCAACTACTTTAGCCAATACAACATTCATCCATATCTCACTGAAACTTTCTAGATGCCTTCAATCTCTACCAGGACAAGATTGAGATTGTGCACTAATCCAATATGTCATCAAAGAGGTTTCATTCTAGATAAGTAGCAATGGAGAGTTGTATAGTACCATGAGCTACTTACCCATCACATGCATATTAGTAGTATACTGTCATTAATGCAAACATCCTATCATGCATAATACAATAACTAAATATAAACAAATGCATAACAAAACAATGAAATGACAATTGAATACTTATCTTTATTTGTTTCGTGGGTAGACTCCTTCTTGAGCCTTCATCTTCATCGTCTTCTTCATTCATAATCGCATCGTTTCTTATCCAAATGCTGAGGTGGATAAGAGGTTCTTCAAGAGTTGATTTCTTCATATTCCTCATTGCTTGAGGGATCTTCTTTGGATGGTGAGAGCTGGATCTTCAAACGCTCCCGTCTTATCTTCTCTTCTTATGGGTAGAGCTTCTTCTTCTTCCCAAATTTTGCTGAAAGTAATCACTTCCTTTTGGAACACATTCCTTGAATGAATGAATTCCATGATCCTGGGAGGCCATTCAAGGTGGCCATCACCACTTCTGCATTCTTCACTTCTGCTTCAAGTTGTTCTTGATTTGAGAGACTCTTATGACTGCATGGTCTATGTATTCTGGATCTTCACATTCTTCAACTGGTTTATTTAGGTCATATTCTGATTTTTGTTCTTCCCTTGAAATAGCTTGAAATTCTTGAACAACATTGCTTGCAATAGGTAGTGCTTTGTAATGCACATGTGCAAGCCTTCTATGCCAAAGCTCATTTGGCTCTACTATGTCATGGATCAAGGCTTGTTCTGGATGGCCCTTCAATTTGTACAAGCCTCCTTCTTGTTCTCCAATCACTACCGCATCATCGATAGTTTTTCCTTTTGGCCACATGATGAATTGACCATCTATGAATGCAATCCGCATTCCTTTTGCATCAATGCTGAAATGGAGAGAAGGTTCTTCTTGAGTCCTGGAACAAACAATACTTCTTTCATTGTTAGAGACTTACCAGAGTCTAGCTTGTATGAAGATTACCCACTACATTTTATTGGATATTGGTCGTCATCTCCTAGTTTCACCTTGTGAGGTGATTCATGTTCTGACAGTCTTACAAAGGATTCCTTGAGTCCCGTCATATGTTTGGAAGCCCCACTGTCTATAAGCCAATCATCACTTTCATGAGTAATGTTACCTGTGAGAGATGATATCAGAACATATTCATCCTCGCTTGAATAATATTCACTTTCATATCTGGATCTCTTTCTGGATGGTTCATCATCCTCTATAGCATGAGCATGATGTCTTCTTTGGCCTTGACCAAGTTCTTCTTGTGAAAGGCTTCTAACCTTGTCTCCCTCTGAAACTGGAACCTCTGTACTCATGTAGGTGTCCAATCCATTTTCTTCAGAGAGATCAAATACTTCTATGCTTGGAAGTTGTCAACTTCACCAAGCTTATCATCAAGTTGTCGTGATAGATCACTTTGAAATGAGAACCTCAAATGGAAATAGCAAAGGATTAGATCTTACCGATTTGAGGTGTTCGTCCTTGTCCCGGAGTTCACTGATCTAGGGTTTGTCATAGAAACCCTAATTTTCAAAAATTGGAATCTTTCAGATCTGATTGGATGAACAGATATATCTCTTCAAATGGAGCTATCCAATGTACTCATTTTCTGAAAACAGTGGAGAGAAGCTCTCGGAATAGGAATCCCTAATCTTCCAATTTATTCTGCAAAAATGACTGTTACTGTTTCTATGATATCTCCGAAATTTCTAATCCTCTGTGTCTGAAATTTCTCACTGAGGTAACTTCACATGTCCTTGATATAACACCATAGGTTTCATCAGAATTGGTTTTAGAATTTGGGATTTATTATCCTTTTCCAAAGGTGACCTGTTACAGGACTATTCAGAACATCGAAGTTGTATGACATGCCACATGTCACAGGTTCATATTCTGAGTCTGATATTCAGACCACTGACATTAAAGTCCGTGCCCTTTCTAGAAAATCTTTAGGAATTTCATTTGGACCTCTGTAGCCCAAGATATTCAAGATCTCCCCAGACGTCTTGTTTAGGGATGAATTCTGGAAGAGGATGGAAGCCTAACTTGGAGAGATCATATCTCCTGGTATATAGCGAATCTGAGTCTAAATTTTGGACACAGGATTCATAATGATTTTATATTTGGACTCTTCAATTTCCAGCTCCTGTACCTTCGCAAATATTGGAATAAAACGACTGTACCAAAACTTAGCCGTTTTAGTATT
The DNA here is from genome assembly GCA_001517045.1 of Pseudotsuga menziesii. Taxonomy (NCBI): domain Eukaryota; kingdom Viridiplantae; phylum Streptophyta; class Pinopsida; order Pinales; family Pinaceae; genus Pseudotsuga; species Pseudotsuga menziesii. Next base: position 34,455 of record LPNX011011879.1, read on the forward strand.
TAGGGTTTCTCTAGCTCAGGGTCAAACTAGGGTTTGACTTTCCCAGAGTTTCACCCAACCAAATTTCTTGATCCAGGTCTCTACACTTCGGTTTTGATGAGGAGAAAAATCCTATACAGGTCTCACTCAAAAATTCCTCTTCTGTAGAAAGCCCTAATTTCCACATCGAAACTGAAAATGCTTGAAATTGAATTCTGCATCGACAGAAAGATGCACCCTTCAATGGAGAGTCATGCTAGCATACTTTTGCTGAAAATCTGTGGAGGAAGATCCACAAAATGGGAAGCCCTAGTTCCTATAGCTGCACAATTTATTCTTCTCAGGTTAGCTCTGATACCATGTTAGTTTTTCAACATTTAAGCTAGCATTATGATCTTAGGATCTTTTCACTGAGAGAATAACAAGTACACCAATAAAACATAAGCACATCATAAGAGACAAGAGACACAAAGAGTTTTCCTCGGGGAAACCATAAAGGAGATAACCCCGCAACTTCCTTAGAGATAAAATCAGCACCAAAACAGTAAGAGATCTCCCAACAGCAGTGGCCTTCTAGTCCCAATATATTTCCTTCTCCACAAGTGTGCCTCACTTAAGAGAGTGAATGATGTGTATGATAAATAGAGAGTCTCACTCTCTATTTATATTCTTCTGTTCACTTGAAGTACATTTTCACACGTAGGCTCGACCTAATATTACTTACCCGATCCTACACCTTAATTAGTGTATAATAACTCGAGTGCCCCAAAACTGTGGTGACTTACCTAATGACTTGACATGACTTGTTTACATTATAGATCCTCCCGATCGGAACATCGGGGCATAACAACATGACCCAAATACATAATAGAAACATCCCGGAATAAACATCGGGTTACAATACATAAGATACATAGAAGAATACATTTCGAAGTTACATATACATCAACACTCTGTCTATTATGGTACCCCAAGCCATAGGAATTTTTCTCCGTAACAATGCAATTTGAACTAGAGAAACATCTTCCTTCTTACTCAGGTCGTTACTTAAATACTTCTCACCATTTAAACTTCTTTCAATAGTTGTGTCTAGTCAAACTGAAAAAACATACCTTTCACTGTTGCACCCTTTGAGATCTGAATATCACACCTTTCAAAACGTCCTTTCACATTCTTCCATTGATCCTGCACCTCAAAGATTGTTTTCGCAATTTGGAAACCATTTCCACACCTTTGTCCAACATTTGCAGGTGCTTCTGGACTACCAAACTTCTTTCCACAGGATCAACTTATTGATCCAATCAGAGTCATTGATCCTATCTCTAATTCAATTTGGACTATCAATCTAACCATTGATTTCCACCTCAAAATCACTTTCTCACACCAAGATTCTGTTTAAGCGATTTTCCACCGTTGATCTTCGTCGGGCATTTTCCTGATCACCGATCTTCAGATTGTAGGATGCAGGATGTCGACTGTCTTCTTTTTCCTTTCCGAAAACTCCTTTCTGCAAGATCCTTTCCGCAAGCTTCAATTTCGCAAGCTTATTTCCACATTTTTTCTTCCACACCATCGATCTATTCTAGCGGAACTAACTTCAGCCGTCTGATATTTCCAGATTGTAGGATGTGGGATGTAGGATGTGGAAGTGTAACATTTCGACTTTCCACAAGCTCTTTTCTGCATTTTTTCTTCCACACCATCGATATTTTGCGAAGTCTTTCTTGAACTTCGATCTTCCTGATTGCGAGTTGTGGGTTGCGGGTTCATAAAATGGTTAAACGTTACTTCTGCAATTCCCTTTCCGTATTTTTCTTCCACGCCATTGATTTCTTTTAACGAAACTAATCTCAGCCGTCCTATCTTGATATTTTTGTGGAACTTTGCATTTTCTGCCTAACTGTCGGAATTAATCCCTAACCATCGGATCTAGTGTGGGACCAATGCCCACCATCCAATCTTGACCTCTTTTGGAATCTTTAGCCTTCCCACCTAATTTATGTAAACTCGATCTTCATTGTCATATCTAGTGCGGGTCTCTCCCCGACCGTCCATTCTAGAACTAATGCGGATCTGCATTTTGTCTTTGAGGATTATACAAAAACGGATCCTCATTCATTGGATCTCATGCAGATAACTATGCCACCTCATCATTTTTTCATGTCATCACTATCTTTTTCTATGCCACCTCATCATCGTGCCATTTGGTCTTTACTTTGACTTATGCTGCGTTAACTCTGCCATGGTATCTTTTGCTTTTCCTTTGTACTTCATAAGCAACTTTTCCATCAATGACAACTATAACCCAAATTTTCCAACACAAACTTCTGGAAGAATTAAATGATTGGGTGCATAAGTAAAAATGGGTAGTTGAGAGTTTATGGATTTTCTCATTGAAATTTGGATTTACACTATTGGCTCAATGGTTTCAATAATTTCTCTCCCTTTTCCTTGTGAAAATCATGCCCCCATATCTTGTTGCATTGCATAGCTAGTTTTGGGTATTTTATTAAATTGCATATTTACATGATGTCTCAATTTACATTGTAACTGGCTAGCACGAGAACCATAGGCATCGATTTTAATTACCAATACATAAAACACAAAATTTATGGTGGGGATTTGACCTTGAGCTCCTCACCATGATTTAATAAAGCTATTTACATCATTTTCAATTGTAATGCAATAGGGTCAAAATCGAGATATTACATTCCCCTCCCCCTTACATTAGCATTATCCTCAGTGCTCTTCAAAATTGAACAAAAATGGACATTCCACTCTCATGGCATCCTGCAACTCCCATGTAGCCTCATTGGGACCATAGTGCTTCCATTTCGCCTTTACCTGTCCAATGGCTCGGTTCCGGAGCACTGTTACCTTCTTGTCTAGGATGCGCAATGGCTTGGTTTGGAACCCTCCCTCTGGTTCCACCTGGATCACATCCTAATTAATCATATGGTTAATATCATGTACATATTTATTAAGTAAAGAGACATGAAAAAAATTATGATCTCTAGTGCTGGTAGGCAATGCAAGTCTATATGCAACTGGCCCTATTATTTCAAGCACTTGAAATGGCCCACAATATCTAGGTGATAGCTTGGCACAAATTCCAAGATTCAAGAAAATATTCCTTGGCCTCACTCTAAGATAAACATGATCCCCAACACTGAACCCCCTATGCACTCTATGCTTATATGCATATCTCTTCTGTCTATCTTGGGATTCTTTCAAGTTCTACCTGATCTTTGCAACCTCTTGTTCCATTTCCTTAAGCGATTCTGGACCAAGCACAATTCTATTCACTGGATTATCCCAAGCCACTGGTGTCCTACATATTCTTCCATATAAAGGCTCATATGGACTCATTCCCAATGATGCTTGCTTTCCGTTATTATATGCAAAATCTACCAAGTGTAAATAATCCTCCCAATTGGATGGCTTGTCCATTACATACATGCGAAGCATGTATTCAAGCACATAATTAACTCTCTCAGTTTTTCCATCAGTTTGATGATGGTAGGAAATGCTAAAGTTCAACTTTGTACCCAAATATACAAAAAGACCCTTCCAAAAATTTGAAGTAAACTTGGTATTACTGTTAGAGATTATTGCCTTAGGAAATCCATGCAATCTGAAAATTTCCTTCATGAAAATATTTGCAATGGCATCAACTTTATAAGTGGACTTGTCTGATATAAAATGTGATATATTTGTTAAGTTTTCCACCACAACCATGATGGAATCATGTTGTCTCATAGTCATTGGAAACACTGTAATAAAATCCATGGAAATGACTTCCCATTTCCATTTTGGGATCGACAAAGGTTGCAACAAACCTGCTGGGTGTTGATGTTCAACCTTCACCTGGTGACATTTTATGCACTTAGTTATACTCAGCAATGTCCTTTTTCATTCTCGGCCAAATATACTTCTTTCTAGCTGTAGCAATTATTTTTTGATATCATGGGGGACCAAAATATGGAGCTTGATGGATTTCATCCATAACAATCCTCCTCAATTCTACCACATTTGGAATATAAATTATATTCTTATAAGTAAGAAGTTTGTCTCCTTCCAATTGATATCCTTTGTACCTCCTTTCAAGTTTTTTCTGCTGCAACTTGTCCTTTATCTGCACGTACACTTTATCCTCGACAATATGGTTAATAATCTGTTGCCTCAAATCTGGTTGGAAAGTACTAAGAGATTCCACATGCATTTCATGTACCTTCCTACTGAGTGCATCAACCACCTTGTTTTGTTTTCCTTTTATGTGTTTGATTTCAAAATCAAATTCACACAAAAATTCCAACCATCTATCTTACCTAGCATTTAAATTTGGATGAGCAAACATGTATTTCAGACCATAATGGTCCGTCCTTAGCTCAAATTTCCTTCCCATTAAGTAATGCCTCCACATATTTAGAGCATGTACTATGGCTGCAAGTTCTAAATCATGAGTAGCATAGTTCTTCTCATACTCTTTCAACTTTCTTGACTCATAGCATACCACATGGTTGTATTGCATAAGAATTCCTCCAAGTCCTTGATTGCATGCATCGGTACACACCACAAAGTCTTTTTCTGGGTCTGCAATTTTCAAAATTTGTGCACTCGTAAGAAGATTGTTTAATCGCTGGAAGATTTCCCCACATCTTGGTGCCCATTCAAAATTTATCCCCTTATTTTGCAAGGAAGTGATTAAATGTGCGACCTTGGAGAATCCTTCAATGAACCTCCTGTATTACCTGACAAGTCCCATAAAGGATCTCACATATGTCACATTTCTCGGAGTTGGTAAATTCATAATGGCGTCAATGTTCTCAAGGTCCACAGATATTCCTTCAACTGAGATAATGTGACCCAAATAATGATTCTTATATTTATAAAAGTCACATTTTCTCAACTTTGCATACAACTTATGCTCCCTTAGAAATTGCAATGCCATTCTCAAATGTTCTTCATACTCTTCTTCATTCTTAGAATAAATAAGAATGTCATCTATGAAGACAAGAACAAATGTGTCCATATACTTGCTAAAAACACTATTCACGAGACACATGAATGTAGCAGGTGCATTTATGAGACCAAATGGTACCACTACAAACTCATAGTTCCCATACATTGTTATAAAGGTTGTCTTATGAATATCTTCCTCTTTGATTCTTACCTGATGGTAACCAGAACTCAAGTCAATTTTTGAAAATACATTTGCTCCTCTCATTTGATAAAAAAGGTCATCAATTCAAGGTAATGGGTAATTAGTCACATGAAATTTGTTCAACTGCTTATGGTCAATACATAACATGCGTGTCCCATATTTTTTTTTCACAAATAGAACTAGTGCTCCCCACAGGGACAAAATCGTCCTGATATATTTATTTTCCAACAACTCTTGTAACTGCATTTTCATCTCTATCAATTCTGGTGTGCTCATCCTGTAGGGTGTTTTGGACACTGGTGTAGCTCCCACCACAAGTTCAATTGTAAAATAAATGTCTCTCATTGGAGGAAGTCCTGGAATCTCATCAGGAGAAACATCCCTAAATTCTTGCAATACATGATAGTCTTCCAAATTAAGAGTTTCATTTTCCATTGCCTCCAAAACATGGGCTACATACAATTGACAACCTTTGCTACAAAACTTCTTCAACTACATTGTTGAAACCCGCCTAATAGAAATCACCTTTGAAATTCCTCTTACAACCCTTGGGTTTCCTTCTTCATCCACATATTCAAATGTCTTCTTGCAGTATTCAAGTTTAACCTTGTGTGCTTCTAACCAGTCCATTCCAATGAGAGTATCATAGGAACCAAGTGGTAGAATATTCAGGTTTGCATAAGTGAATAGCTCATCCATATCTAATGGAAATTTCTCTACAATTTCACTAACTTTTCTCTTGGTTTCAGTGGCTTAACCATGATTTGTTATGCTTTAATTTCTTACAAGCACAAATATCAACAATTTTAGGAGTGATATAACTGTGAGTAGATCCAGGGTCAATCAAAATAGAAATAGATTGCTTAGCAATCTTACCTTCAACTTCAACCACAGTTGATTGATGATATTCCTGGTGGTCCTCTAGTGCTACATAGATTCTAGGGACGGTCCTCACCAGTTGACCCATAGTTTCAAATCCTTGGATGCTGTGAACTTGACTTACATTCCCATTCTGATGCAGATAGTTCCTAAGCATATGGTCTCCTCCACATCCCCAACATTGAAGTGGTTCTCTTGGCTCCTTTGGATCTCTTGGCTTATTTCCCATCATTTTGGCTAGCTTTGTCACAACTTGTGATGGATGCCTTTGCTGATTTTGGAGGTGAAAGGGTTTGAAACCTTTATTCCTTTGGTCAAATGTGTCATTCTTCTTGTCCTTCCATGCCTTATGGAAATTAGGTTTGCTTTTTTTTTTAATCATAGCAATACTTGGCCTTCCTTATTGCCTCTTCTAGAGTTCTAGGTTCATCAAAATCAATCCTATATTTATATGACTGAGGTAGCCTACTTAGAAGACAATGAATTTTCACCTTATCATCTCGAATATACCTGACATACCTCAGCAGTTCCAAGAATTTGTTTGCATATTCTTCCATGGTCAATTGTTCCAATTTCATCTCATGGAGCTCTTTAATATTATCATCATAGTACCTATCATCGATATACTTTTTCTTGAAATATTTCTTGAACTGCTTCCACACAATCTTTCTTTCATTGATCTTCTTCACTTACCTAAGGTTCTCTCACCATATAAATGCTCTTCCATTTAAGTTGAATATGGCTACCCTTTCCTTCATATTTCCAGAGTAGTCTTGGACTTGGAAATAATTTCTCATCCCCAGAAACCAAGCTTCATATTTTTTACCATATTTTACCTCACCATCAAATGTAGGAAGCTTTTCCTTCTTAAATTCCACATATGAATTGTTCTTGTAATGCCTCTTCCTCTTACTCCTGTGAAATGAAGAGATTGAACCCCCAATGGATTATTTAGAGTAAGATGATCCACTAGAATATATTTATGAAGTATATGTTCTATCTCTAGAAACTCTTCTTGAGCTATTGGACCTCTTGTGGGAATTTCCCCTTGCACTACTCCCATTCCCTTCTAGATTTGTTGTCCAATGCCTAGAGTTTATTTGCTTTTGGATGTCTGTCAAACTCTGTAGCATAGCTGCAGTGAACTAATTTTATTCTTATTGAGATTTAATCATCTTTTCATTATATTCTCTGCAAATTTGCAACTCCACCCTTAGGATCCTCGTGGTGGCTGCAATATCTAGGGGAGTCTTTTATTTCTTCTCCCATTGGATTTTGTTTCAGCATTCTCAACCTGTATGCTCTCTCCCATGGCATTTGTCTCAGGCTCATAGGGATCCTGTGCATCATTCAAGATGTTTATCTTCTTGGCCCAACCAAGACCAAATTTTCCAAATTGCACTATATGTTTCCTTTGATGTGACTATGACTCTACAAAATGTGTTAATAAACACAATTGTTAGTTGCGTAATATTTTTCAGAAATTTATAAATTACTTTCCTGCATTGGGGGATAATACTATATTGAAAACTTGTCAAAACATAGAATTTTCTCACAATCAATGGCTATCTCAGGGGGATGACAGGGGTCAAGGTCAATTTTGCACAATCTGGCGCATAAGTTCAAGGCCATTTTTCAATTTTCTAGCACCTCCAAAACTCACTAAAAAACTGTTGAAATTCTCTGTTTCAGCGGATTTATCATTCTTTCTCCGACATGTATCCATGGACTCACTTATTTGTGCCAATTGGAAAATTCGCCAGTTTCTTCCAACATTTATCGACACACCTCACCTTTTTTCATCGATCAAAAAAATTGCCAAACTTTTTCGACATGTATCAACAAAAATCACCCTTTTTGTACCGATAGACAAACTCACAAAATTTTCCAACGTGTATCGGCATGTTGAAGCCTCAGTTGTGTATGTGGATGAAAAGGTATCTAAGAATTACAACAGAGGGGGAAAACCCATACTGAATGGATTCGAAAGGTCCTGCACAAGTATAGTCCTATCCCTAGCCCATTTGGTGTAGTAATCTGCCATGGATATTAATGGCATATGCTGGCTCTTGTGAGTTTGATCCTTAAAGGATCTGTTTCCCAAATTGGAAAATGGGATGGGTGATGCAAAGAAAAGAAACTCAAATCTAAATCTAAAGGAAAATATGTTATAAATCTAAGCTACTCAAAAAGGATGTTGAATTGATTTACAGATTAGCCTGAGGTGTAAGACAAACAAATATTTTCATCTAATTAACAGAAATGTAAATGAGATTATTAACTTATCGCTTAGCTTACAATTAATTAATAAAAATCAACTGACAGTAAATTAAGATTTGTATCATTCAATGCTAACCTACATTATGCATGTTAATTGAAAAACCAACATGTTTGTTATCTTTTTAACTTCACTGCTGAATTATTTGCAGAAATAGATTAAAAAAAAAAGAAATTCTTTAAAACTTTATCAATGCATGAACCAATAGTAGAGAGAAATCAAAGTTATTAATATGTGCATTTATCAATTACAAATAACTAACAACGACATCAATCCATCTGGAACAGGAAAAATCATGATCTGTTAAAGAAATTTAATGGAAGCAATAACAAGAGATGTAAAATAATATCAACATTGTATTAAATCAAGTTCATTAAGAAATTACATAAAACTCAAGTACAGAGAAGTATCTTCAATCTCTTGTCCGAATCCTTCCCCTTCCAAAAGTCCCCTTAATACATCTGAAGTCTACCCCTTGAATAATTATTACAAAAGAATCAATTCCCTTCAAAAAGGGATCGAAAAACCCAAACAAAACTAATACCCAAAAAAATCTCTCCATATTTTCCATATCTCCAACAACTCATATAAGTAGGGATAGTGAGCGGATTCAAGGCCAAGTTGGGCATCACATTTGTGATCTTCTATTTCATTCTTCACTATCTTATGCCAAATAGGAATGTAGATATGGATATTTCCTTCAATAGAAAATGGTTGTTTCATTAACTGATCCACATTATCGATGCCGATATGACTAAGCCCCTGGATCTTCTCTTCTGCTTCTTCTCATCGTTGTTCGACCTGTTCAATCATGAGTTTCAACAGGCATGCATTCTTGATGAGACCCAATATAGGAAAACATAAAGAATCCATTAAATTGTCAGCAACATACGACCTCCTTCCACAGATAGCCTGCCCCTTCTTAATAACTTCACCAATTGTTTCATTCAGATCTTCCCAAGCACGTAAAATAGTTATGGCCTTCTTCAGCTGGAAACTGCTAAGAATGGTGATGTTTTCTGACCTATCTTTCATGTATCTTTGCCAATCTACAACTTCATCATATGCTTTGGAATCTTTCTCCCTTTTTTCTACCTGATCTTCAAGAGCAGCAGACATCTTATCAAAAGCAAGATTAGTCTCAAAAATACTATCCAGAGTTTTAAACAATTCACTGATTAACTCATAATTCTCTTGATTGGTCTTGAGAGATAATTCCTTGAACTCTTCTTGTGAGAACTTAGAGAACGAAGATGAAGCTGCACTTGCAGTTGCATCTTCACATTGCTTCTCAAGCAAGGCTATTGTTTATACAAAGACAACATTTGCAGTCTTGTCACTCAACAACTCATCCTGAAGAGAAGAATTGAGTCACTTGTAGCTCATTACACTTTTCTCCATATATCTTCATTAAATCAACAATATGAGCCTCATGTTCCTTTTTGGTCTGTTCTAGTTCTTCCTTCGATTTGGTTATTTCTTCCTTTTGCTTGTCAAAGACCCTATTCAAAGAATTAATAGCATGGAGGTTTGCACCTATGAAAGCTCCCAAAATAGAAGTAGTATCTATTGCATCCACCTGTGGGTCACCAAATTGTTGAGTCCACACTACCTAGTTAGAGAGAGATGCATCTACATCACCTTGATCTCTGCTTCTTTTGTTACCTCTTCTAACTACTGCCTTATCATAATTTCTATAATGATAATCTCCAAGAGATATTACAATGTATCCATTAAAATAATCTCTTACCTCATCAGTGGAATAAGTGTCAATCCCTTTGGACACCAAAGGAGAAGTCTGAGTGATGTTAGAAGAAAGCATAAGCATGGTGATGTGAGCAATGGATAAAGGAGGAGAACTACTTTGGAAAGCAAATGCTTTAGAAGACAAAGGGATGATTGGGATAGAGGTTTTAGGGGATGAAGCATGAATGGTATCAGCTGGTAGTGATGATGAAAGTAATGAAACTTTTCTAGGAATAGATGATGTTGATAGAGAGAAAGAAGGAATGTGAAGTGGAATCTTAGGAACTTAGAATGAAATAGATTGTGTTGTAGGTGGGTGTACATAGATAGGGGTAATAGAAGCAGGTAAGCATGTTTCATCATGATAGAGATGGGATAATGGGGGTGATAAAGTTGATCGAATAGGAAAAGTAAATAGGGTTTGAATTGACGAGAGCAGCAGTGCTGAGGAAAAAGGATAAGACCCAATAGTTGGTTTTATGCTTTTAGGAACAGAAGAAGACTTTCTGTTACTACCAATGAATAAATCTAGAAATTCCTACAAATTGTTTATCAACTTCTTCAGTGACAGGCACATGAGAATTTCCTCCTTCTTCAACATCAAAATTGGTCAGGTCTATGGCATGAGCTGGAGAGGAGTAAACCTGAACTTTTAGACTTGTAAGTGGCTTAAGCTCATGCATCACCTGATCATTACATGCTGAAGTGACTACAACATTTACATGTTTATCAGCAATATCCTGAGTAGTTGCAACTTCATGAGTGTCTAGCACATAAGTCAACTTATTCATCTTTTGTTTAAACTATTGAGTAGTATGTATCAAGGTTTTAACCTACTGAGAAACAGATGCCTGTGGGACATCCTCCATAGGACTTTTACCTTTATCCATAGTTGAGCTAGTTGTCATTAAAGAGTCTTTAGTTGCTTGAGACTCCTTTTCATCCTTGTATTTTCTCATCTTTTCCCGAATGTCCCATTACATTGCTCTATAAGCTCAGACCCTGTCTCTAATTTCTTTCTGGTAGCATAATCTTTGACTCTATTCCTCTTTTCCCTTGGCTCTAGCTAAAAATTCATAAAAAAATATCGACTCCTTGGTAAATAGAGTCATCAGGTACTTCTTCATGAGTATATCCTGCTTTGAAATGATTTTTCCTGAGATGAGCATCAACCCACCCCTTGGGGTCATGTTGTCTTTTGCTGGAAAAACCTAGTTTTAGAGAAACTATGTGGTCACTAAATTCTGCAGCCCAGGTTGAAGTTGGAATGCTCAGTGGTCGAAGGGTTTGAGGGAACTTAGGCCAAACTCTTCTTTTTGGTCCAACGAGCTTATTGTAAACTCCTTTAGTCACTGTCTGGAAGGATATCTACTCAATAATCAACATGTCAGGTAGAACTTTGGGTAACATGTGGGCGATATTGCTGCCCTATATTCTCATATATACAAATGATTCTCCAATGTACCAATCGCCCATGGTAGCAATAAGGTTTCTAGATTCAGGCGAAAAGGATGGAGCTTCCCTATCAAAGATTAGAAAATAAATACCGCCAAGGAATTTTTCACAAATTTCGCAGAACCTAGTAACATAATTGGTATCCCATAATTCTGCATGGTAGATGTGTACAGGTGGGGCTGGTAATATCCAATTCCATCCCAAATTGGGATAATGGAACTCAGTACAAAATACATCAACAATGAAGGTTGAGAAAAATAAATTGGGTTTCTTCCTGGCAGTAGCCTTTTTATAGTCTTGGATGGTTGTCTTGAGTTCTAGAGAAAGAATGGAATCCCATGGAAGGGATTATCTTGTGGTTAGAACGTGATGAGATATTAGAGCCCGTTAAACTTTAAAAAATGAACAATTGGGGAGACCGTAAAGTCTACACAACATAGCGGCCATCAGAGAGTAGGGTTCCCTAAACTAATCAATGGGGTAAAGATCATCCTTCTTCTGAGAAAACGTATTAGGTGAGTTCATCCAGGACTTCAATATTTCATCAAAATTATATCTAGACTTAGAAGCTTTGACAAAATCAGTGTTCAGGTGTTTCCTGGTCGGTTTGAGAGCATAAGCTTTAACGAAGACCTCAGGAGGAAAGTTAGCAAGATACGACCCCATTCTGCTATTAAAGGAGCGGTCTTTCATGCTTGCGTGTTTAATAATCCATTTAACCGCGTCATTGTATGGGAGAATAGCAGGTCTAGCAGTAATGGAATGGTTACCGAAATCCTTAATTTTCTTGTAGGTGGGTCGGTCATTCGGTATGTCTGACAGGTCATCGTTGTCGAAAATAGAATAAATCCTAGACTAGTCTACTTGGTAGGTTTCACTAACTCTGCCACTAATATCAGAAACGGTGCCAAAATTCAGGTCCTTAGTCAGCATATCCTTCTAAAGGTTCTTGCATCATGTGATTCGAGACATATTGGGGTTGAAATATTCTGCTAAATGCGTAAACCAAGAATGAAAACTAATTTAACAACAGTAATTAATTTGAATTAGAAAAAAATACTCAAATACTAACCTATAATCAAACCGAACAATGATAACGTCGACTAGTAAAAATGCAAGTAAATTCAACACAACAAAGCGATTTATAGTAGTAAAACTGGTAAAGAAATCACAAAAAGACCAATATATATATATATATATATATATATATATATATATATATATATATATTCCCAAGTCTATTAGGACCGTAGGATTAAGATAAATGAATGGTCAAGATTAAGCCTACAGGATGTGGGATCTCATTGCAGATTTCAAATTTTATTTAACTGTAACGCAACCCACATTCCACACATGTGCAGGATGCGGGAACACAAAACCGTCAAAATTTTATTCAATCTCTCCCACAATTCATAGCCTACAAGTTGCGGGTTTCGAGTTGCGGAGACACGCAAAAAAAAACATCGAAATCAATTATTTTTCTGCAATCTGCATTCTGCACTTACGGGATGACGAACTTACATGCACATAATATTTTCGCATCCTGCATTCTACAAGTTGCCGGATGCAGGTTGCGGGATGAAAATCTTGGAAAAATCAAACATCAAAATCCTGCAATCTACAAGTTGTGGGTTGCGGAGTGAAATTTTCTTACTAAAAGATAGTTCTCTGCAACTTCATAAAAAAAACACACAAATCACGCATAGATTTTAGAAATTTGGCTAAGTTAGAAAAGAAAGAAACCACGACAAATGTAATAGGGGCCACAAAAATGATTAAAGGACTTCAAGCAGTTACCTTTGTATGTGTAATTGGGATCCCGTGTTTTAAATAACATGGGATCTGTTGTACCTACAACAAATGGTGACTAGCTGGGAAGAACCAGTTATCTCTGTCAAACAAAAAATCTTTTCATAGAAAAACATTGTCAGTAAACAAATGACTATCCTGAGATCACAGAAACCGTTTATATAAAAATACAACCAGTAAAAGAATTATTAGAAGAGTGACTCATACATTCCCGTCCATGGTCAACTTTAGGAGTGATGTAACTTAGATTCAGATGGCATGAAAGGTAAGGGTCTCTTTCCTTCAGGCAGGCATATGCACACAATTCAGGTTGAACCTAGGACCAGGCCCCAACAATTTTGGATCTTCACAAGTAGGTCATCAAGATTCTTTTATTCTCCTTTTTTTGTTTTTTTTAAAATAATAGTATGAGAACCATTCTTAAATAAGACCACTGCCCCAGATTTTGGAAATTAGTGCCATTCACAAACTTGATCTGGAAACTGAACAAGTCAGCTCAGTAAAGAGACCTCTTGTCTTCTAGCTGCAAGACTAAAAGAAACTATGATGGCCTGGGAACCATAAACTATGCGAGCTTGAGTACATAAACTATGTAGATGACATGCATGATATTTCTGGAGAAAGTTGGAGAGAGGCAAAACAGTATTCAAGAGAGCCTGAGTACATTAACGCAGTTGGACAGCTCCATCCTGTCACCACAGAATCCCGGTGTCAAGTCGAAGATTTTAGTCAACAATTGGATAACCTCACTGAAAACTTTAGCACTAATCCTAATAATGAGCATAATGATGATAGTTTGGAAGGTTTACTACATTGTGACCTTTTTTCTGAAGAAGATGACTATGATCATGAGGAGGGATATAGCCAGGAATTTGATACAAGTGAGGAAGAACCCCTTTCTTCTGAGACGGATGACAACTACGAGACTTTAATTGAAAATCCAATCTTAGAAGTTTCATGTGATGAGAGTCCTCCATGCACTCCACCGGATGACAAATATTTGGAAAGTTGGGTCCCATGTGATATCTTTGAAACCCAACTTTTTGAAGAAGATTGTTTTGACCAAAATGAGGAGTGTAGCCAGGGACTTGATACCAGTGATGAGGCATATCTCATATCCGACATAGATGACGATGATGACTATTGGACTTTTATTGAAAATCCAACCTATGATACTTTCGAAAATATTTTTGAGAATCTCATCTATGATGTGTCCAACACGGTGCGTTATTATTCTGAGACTTATAAAGAAGAGCAGTTGGAGTTTTCCTATGATCAGTCGGAATTGTATCTGAGTATTTGTAATAAGGACTTGGAGAAGCAGTGCGGTGAAGAATTAGATAGGATACAACTAGTTGAAGTTTTTTCTCAACCATTGTATTCACATATAGATGCACCTTATGTTTTGGAGAGGCTTGGGGCTTATACAACGAGTTATTATTTGATAGGCCTTGATGATCAGCATGATGGAGTAGTCGACCTGCCGCATCATCTCAATTTGTATATCAACGTTATCCAGTCATGGGTAGAAGCAGCCTACGCGAACACCTACAAGTTTTGGAAGAAGTTTGATGACATTATTCATGCCTACGATTCCCCATCCAGCCCGCCCATTCTGGATCATCACGCAGGTTTGCATTTTCTGGAAATTGTGTCCTTACTTTGGCTGGTAACTGAAGACAAGGCAAAACCTTTTATATTAATAAAATGCTTAGGTGGCTACACTGGATTTATGATTACACCTAACCTTTTTGTATCATGCTTAGAGTAGGAAAATAGGCTCCTTAAAGTGAGCATTTATTTTAGCATTTTCTTTATGTAAGTAGAAATAAATAATTTTTTCAGTTAAGTTTTCTTTGAATAAAGCAACCTTTGGATCATTGGCTCTTTTTCATGAAACTTGTGCTACTAAGGTTTTTTGTCAAGTTGAGATGTTTTTATAGGATATGGAACCCAGAGATTCTGGGGTTCTTGTATGCTCTCCTTGCATAAGAGACTAGATCGAGCACACGTCCCGTAGTTGGAGCCAGATGTTATCCAACCTTTTGTACCATAGTTGGGTTACCTAAGGAGGCACCGGTTGACAGACTTGTTCAAAGTCTGATTCCAGTGTATCAGTTGATTCGTCTACTTGTCTAGCCAATATTGGCTAGCCACTTTTTTATTTGAATAATTTTGACCATGGCCCCGCGGGGTTTGTAATAAAATGTGCTAGTAGGATATTTTTGAGTGGTTTGGTCTCCTAAGACGTAGAATCGCAAATAGGGTATTCCAGGGAGTTTTTTGCCCTTAACAATTATGCTTTGCCTTCAGCCGAGTATAATTGACGAGGTTTTCTCCCGCTTCCTCCAAAGCTAGAATGCCTGATGTTGAATTCTGGGCCTCGGGGGGTTATTAGAGCCCAACTGAGTGTTATGAGCCTACTAGACATTATTTAGATAGATCATGGTCATGTCCTAATTCATCTGGACACATAAAAAAATTTCGAAAAAATCTTTTTCGAACAATGAAATTTTTTTTATTTTTTATTTTTTAATTTTTAATTACTTTTCCTAAATTTTTTGGGTTAATTTTTCCATAAATTAAATGGAAAAAACCCGTTCATGATCCTGACTCAAAATTCAATGATTGAAGGCTCTAACCTTAAGCCAAAAATCATTCTTAATTAGTCAGCCAGTCAGAGCCAACTTTCAGATCAGCAATCGGACACATAATTCCTTTTTACTCAAAAAGGTCAGTTTTGAGTAAAAAAAATATTTTTAGTAAAAAAATGATTTTTATTAAAAAAAAATGACTATTTTGGAGAAAACTAAAATTCTCCAAATTAATCCAAATTCAGTAAAATAAAAGGCTAAATGACATCTCATGGAACATATATGATGATTGGAGTTATCATAACTCAACTTCAGTCATCATTAAGAGAGCAATTAATTTATTATCAGTTATCAGACATGTCATCTCCTACAAAAGATGAGATGGAGAGCTCTCATTGGTTCGGTGATTTGATCGAGGTGAAGACTGAAGCTTACACCATCAATGGGCTTCCCAAACCTAGCTCAGGCTCCTGCCAGACCTAAAGGATGAGCTTACCTACATCTAGACTCACACATGTGGCCTCATCCTTGGCTTGTTTTCAGTGCATAGGTTTGGAGTGGGGGCGCCTTGCCTGGGTGGAGGCCTCCCCTCACTCCCGATACTCCAGTTTAGGTCTAGGATCTTTGTTAGGTGGCTAAGCTGGTTAGGGTTGGTTTTTTGGTTTTAGGATTTTAGCACTCTCTCATTTGTTAAATAGAGGCTCTTTCAGCTCTATTATTATGGAGAATTTGTGAAAGTACACTATGGAAAAATTTGTAATATCTTTTGAATTTGAATAAAGCAAGAAGACTTTTGATGTCCATGTGGGATTTATTTGTGTGACATGCTTCATCTTGTTCAAAGCGATACCATTCTTAGTTCATTTCTTTTGATTCTTAAGTATATGATCTTGTGATTAGAAGGCTAACAATCTACCACAATATTATTTGATATATGCTTTTCTCTTAAGTTTTATGGCTTTCAGGTATTCTCCCAAACACAAGAGCTCTTGTTTGGTTTATGCATTCATTCTACAGGTGCCTAAGGGAGTCTTCTACTTTAAGAAATCAAGCGAAGGGCTTGCTTGCCTCATCCATCAAACCAAAAACTTCAAAAAAAAATATATTGGTTACTTTGGTTGCTACAAGTGGATCTCCATTTTCAAGGTTCTATCCTACCTCTTTTCCACTTTTGTAGAAGTTATCAAGTCATTTAAATATTTATTTCAAGCTTGCTTGGCTTCTACTAAGTTATATCTAAGATTTCTAGCCTTAGATCTACTTTTTCAAAGCTAGATCCATCTTTTTAAAGGTCCATTTTTAAAGATCTAGTTTCATTTCCTTTTTAAATCCATCTTTCTTTTTGCCTTGGAAAACGTGCACGAGTTTTCTCGAAAAACGTGCAAAATTTCCATTTTTTGGGCTTGCTGGTTTTCTGTATTTTTTTATTAATTCTAAATTCTGGAAATTCATTAAAAAATCATAAAATTTTCAAAATTTTTCAAAATTTTTATTTTTTTAAATTTTTTGACTTTTTCTCGAAAAGCGTGCCATTTCAAGCTCGTTGTTTTTGGGCTGATTTTTGACTTGATCTGTTAATTCTAAATTCTGGAAATTCATTAAAAAAATCAGAAAATTAAAAAAAAAAAAAATTTATTTTTTGACTTTTTCTCAAAAAGCGTGCCATTTTGTACTTGCTGTCTTTTTACTGATTTTCTGCTATTTTCCAGATTCTAGAAATTAGCCTAAAATGTTAAAAAATCTTTAATTTTAAATTCGCAAAAGGTACCTAGTCGTTTCACCAAAAATCGTGCATTTTACATAAAAAACGGTGAGTTTGCCTGATCCTTTCCAAGTTTTCATTTTGGGTCTCATTCCATTGTTTTGATCTTTTGTTTCATCTCATAAGGAACTTGTCTTCTCATCCACTTAATCTTTTCGAATCACAGGTTAAATTTGGTTTCCTAACACTCTCACTAGTCCTTGTTTAGAGC
>LPNX011011879.1:52626-139032 GCA_001517045.1 Pseudotsuga menziesii
ATCCAAGTCTCTTGAACCACTGTCATAAGACGAGGTCAAGAGCACTCTCTATCGGAGAGTTTTAATTAATTAACTTAATATAATTCGCAACTCACATCCCTTTAATTAATTAACCCCCTTCCCTCCTTGCCAGAGTATGCTCTGACCGATCTTCGATCGGAATACCCAGAAACGACATTGGATCTCTAAACCCCACAAGAGGAACTTAACTAAAACTTTTCCCCATAACCAACGCACCGGCGTTGTTCGATAAATACCGAGGCATGTGGGCAAATTCCAAGTGTGGGCGCTGGGCTACCTAATCTGGGCACTGGTAGTTAAGTTATTGAACACTTACCTTTAACCCCAGATAGGTCCATCATGTCTTCGAATGGAGCCACTGAAGGCATTACCGGTTAGGACATCCAGCCACCATAAGTGAAGATCACAAACAAAAAACTCTTAAAACTTACCTAGAGCACTTGCAAAACCTAACATTCACTGGCCTCTTTTGGGATCCACATATTTACACTCAAAGCATCTCTGATAAGTTGACTCCATAGGCACTGGTCCCATCTTTTAGCATTGTTGATAAGCTGGGCCATTTGTCCATCAAATGTTTGATTATAAATCATATCTGTGAATGCTTTATCTATTTCATGAAGCTCTCAAATATTTGTCTATCTTTCAATTCTGGTGATAGCAACGTGGATTGCTTTGTCTTGTGTTAAAATCATTACATTAATCAACTTAAATCACAATAACTCCTAAACAACACCCATCCGCATCCGAAACATCTAAAAATTAACTTGAACACTGAGCCATAGAAAACTCTTTGTTAGGGACCACCCCCCTTGGCTTCGTTAGGAGTTAGCCTAAATGGAGGAGCTAGGAGTAGGTGACAGTACCTAGCTCTGTGCTTGCCCCCAAGGTCACACCTCTCCCACTTTCTCAAGTGAGGAGACAGCTTTTAGAAGATTTCTACTGCTGGTGTGCAATCAGCGGACAACATCTTTTGGCGCCGTTGCCGGGGACAAATCTTTTTGTTCCTGGACGACCTTTGTTTCTTTTAGTCTTTTACCTTTTTATCCTTTTTGGTAGATTTTTTAGTCCAATCACTCTCTGAAATTAGACTTAAGTCCACCTGGCGACTCCACTGTCAGTTAACACCTCAAGGTATTCTACTAGAAGAAACTCTGTAGGTTTGGTCGATTTCATCCCTGACCCCGAAAGGGTCTTAAGGAGGAGGTTAAACAAACTATCTTCTCGCAAGATCCTTGCAGAACTTGGATCTGAGTCTATTTTAGACATCCATCTTTTATTTCCAGAAAACTTAGAAAAATTTCAAAATAATAATTGTTTTCTTAATCCAATGGGTGAGTTTTTTACTCAACTTAACTTTGCTCAGATAGCAGGTCATCCTCATGATATTCCTGACAAGGCTATCGACAAGCTTACGACATATAATGGCATTGATTCCTCCCTCTCTGCTGAGCAGCATATCAGGAATTTCACCAGACACTATGGTGCCCATGTCAGGGGTATTGATAGGCATGAAGATGTTTACATGACCTTGTTTGCCTTGTCTTTGGATGGTAAGGCTGGCAGCTGGTACTATAATTTGATTGACAATTCTTTCGCCACCTTAGCAGACTTCAAGGCTGCTTTCCTTGGAAAGTTTGGTAGTAGAAAGGATCCTAGACATCTAGTAGAGGCTTTGACCAACATAAAGAAGTCCGAAACTGAAACAATGGATGAATTCAACAACAGGTTCACTGAATTAGCAAATTCCATCCCTGTCACTTACTCTCCTCCAGCAGCTTCTATTATGGAATATTACATCGAAGCTTTGAGTGGTAAAATCCAATACCAAATTAGAGATAAGGAGCCGGCTACTTTACTTCTAGCTCAGGGTTTGGCTATCAAAATTGATAAGAATATGCAGTCATCTAGTGAGTCTAACCTCCACGGTTATTCAAGGTCTTCCACCCCTTTGAAAATTAGTGAGCCCAAAGATAAGGATCCTTTATCAGCTATGAAGGATGCCTATGAAAAATAGATGATCGATATGAAAAGGGAGACGAAGAAGAATATGGAGGAGGCAGAACAGAAACATTTAGCGTAGTTAAAGGAAATTCAGAATAGGGTAATAACAATGGAAAGAACTCAATCTCTGCCACCTCCTGGAGCTTTCCCTGCAAAACCAACATGGCAGAGAAAGAACCCCAACCATGAGTAGAGGCCTCCTCATCAGCTAGAGGCCACTAATGTGGTTGAAACTTACATGTCATTTTGCAGGGCATGTGAAGACCTTCATGAAGAATCTTCCTGCTATTATGCATGCTATATTCAGGAGCATAGTTTTCCAGAGGGTTCTGGTCCTAAAGCATCATCAAGCGAGCCTGAGTACATAAACTATGTAGATGACATGCATGATATTTCTGGAGAAAGTTGGAGAGAGGAAAAACAGTATTCAAGAGAGCCTAAGTACATTAACGCAGTTGGGCAGCTCCATCCTATCACCATAGAAACTCGGTGTCAAGTCGAATATTTTAGTCAACAATTGGATAACCTCACTGAAAACTTTAGCACTAATCCTACTAATGAGCATAATGATGATAGTTTGGAAGGTTTACTACCTTGTGACCTTTTTTCTGAAGAAGATGACTATGATCATGAGGAGGGATATAGCCAGGAATTTATACAAGTGAGGAAGAACCCCTTTCTTTTGAGATGGATGACAACTATGAGACTTTAATTGAAAATCCAATCTTAGAAGTTTCATGTGATGAGAGTCCTCCATGCTCTCCACTGGATGACAAATATTTGGAAAGTTGGGTCCCATGTGATATCTTTGAAACCCAACATTTTGAAGAAGATTGTTTTGAGCAGAATGAGGAGTGTAGCTAGGGACTTGATACCAGTGATGAGGCATCTCTCATATCCAACATAGATGACGATGATGACTATTGGACTTTTATTGAAAATCCAACCTATGATACTTTCGAAAATATTTTTGAGAATCTCATCTATGATGTGTCCAACACGGGGAGTTGTTATTCTGAGACTTATAAAGAAGAGCAGTTGGAGTTTTCCTATGATCAGTCGGAATTGTATCTGAGTATTTGTAATAAGGACTTGGAGAAGCAGTGCGGTGAAGAGTCAGATGGGATACAACTAGTTGAAGTTTTTTCTCAACCATTGTCTTCACATATAGATGCTCCTTATGTTTTGGAGCAGCTTGGGGCTTATACAATGAGTTATTATTTGATAGGCCTTGATGATCAACATGATGGAGTAGTCGATCTGCTGCATCATCTCGATTTGTATATCAACGTTATCCAGTCATGGGTAGAAGCAGCCTATGCGACCACCTACCAGTTTGGGAAGAAGTTTGATGACATTATTCATGCCTACGATTCCCCATCCATCCCACCCATTCTGGATCATCACGCAGGTTTGCATTTTCTGGAAATTGTGTCCTTACTTTGGCTGGTAACCGAAGACAAGGAAAAACCTTTTTATATTAATAAAATGCTTAGGTGGCTACACTGGATTTATGATTACACCTAACCTTTTTGTATCATGCTTAGAGTAGGAAAATAGGCTCCTTAAAGTGAGCATTTATTTTAGCATTTTCTTTATGTACTTAGAAATAAATAATTTTTTCAGTTAAGATTTCTTTGAATAAAGCAACTTTTGGATCATTGGCTCTTTTTCATGAAACTTGTGCTACTAAGGTTTTTTGTCAAGTTGAGATGTTTTTAGAGGATATGGAACCCAGAGATTCTGGGGTTCTTGTATGCTCTCCTTGCATAAGAGACTAGATCGAGCACACGTCCCATAGTTGGAGCCAGATGTTATCCAACTTTTTGTACCATAGTTGGGTTACCCGAGGAGCCACCGGTTGACAAACTTGTTCAAAGTCTGATTCCAATGTATCAGTTGATCCGTCTACTTGTCTAGCCAATATTGGCTAGTCACTTTTTTATTTGAATAATTTTGACCATGGCCCCGTGGGGTTTGTAATAAAATGTGCTAGTAGGATATTTTTGAGTGGTTCGGTCTCCTAAGACGTAGAATCGTAGATAGGATATTCCAGGGAGTTTTTTTCCCCTGACAATTATGATTTTCCTTCAGTCGAGTATAATTGCTGAGGTTTTCTCCCACTTCCTCCAAAGCTGGAATGCCCGATGTTGAATTCTGGGCCTTGGGGGGTTATTAGAGCCCAACTGAGTGTTATGAGCCTACTAGACATTATTTAGATAGATCATGGTCATGTCCTAATTCATCTGGACACATAAAAAAAATTCGAAAAAATCTTTTTCGAATAGTGAATTTTTTTTTTTTTAATTTTTTAATTTTTAATTACTTTTCCAAAGTTTTTTGGGTTAATTTTTCCATAAATTAAATGGAAAAAACCCGTTCGTGATCTGGACTCAGAATTCAATGATTGAAGGCTCTAACCTTAAGCCAAAAATCATTCTTGATCAGCCATCCAGTCAGAGCCAACTTTCAGATCAGCAATCGGACACATAATGCCTTTTTACTCAAAAAAGTCAGTTTTGAGTAAAAAAATTATTTTTAGTAAAAAAATGATTTTT
Organism: Pseudotsuga menziesii; assembly: GCA_001517045.1. Classification (NCBI taxonomy): domain Eukaryota; kingdom Viridiplantae; phylum Streptophyta; class Pinopsida; order Pinales; family Pinaceae; genus Pseudotsuga; species Pseudotsuga menziesii. Next base: position 57,210 of record LPNX011011879.1, read on the forward strand.
ATTAAAAAAAAAATGATTATTTTGGAGAAAACTAAAACTCTCCAAATTAATCCAAATTTAGTAAAATAAAAGACTAAATGACATCTGATGGAACATTTATGATGATTGGAGTTATCATAACTCAGCTTCAGTCATCATTAAGAGAGCAATTAATTTATTATCAGTTATGAGACATGTCATCTCCAGTGAAAGATGAGATGGAGAGCTCTCATTGGTTCGGTGATTTGATCTAGGTGAAGACTAAAGCTTACACCATCAATGGGCTTCCCAAACCTAGCTCAGGCTCCTGCCAGACCTAAAGGATGAGCTTACCTAAATCCAAACTCACACATGTGGCCTCATCCTTGGCTTGTTTTCAGTGCACAGGTTTGGAGTGGGGGCGCCTTGCCTGGGTGGAGGCCTCCCCTCACTCTCGGTTCTCCGGTTTAGGTCTGGGCTCTTTGTTAGGTGGCTAAGCTGGTTAGGGTTGGTTTTTTGGTTTTAGGGTTTTAGCACTCTCTCATTTGTTAAATAGAGGCTCTTTCAGCTCTATTATGATGGAGAATTTGTGCAAGTACACTCTGGAAAAATTTGTAATATCTTTTGAATTTGAATAAAGCAAGAAGACTTTGGAGGTCCATGTGGGAGTTATTTGTGTGCCATGCTTCATCTTGTTCAAGGTGATACCATTCTTAGTTCATTTCTTTTGATTCTTAAGTATATTATCTTGTGATTAGAAGGCTAACAATCTAGCACAATATTATTTGGTCTATGCTTTTCTCTTAAGTTTTGTGGCTTTCAGGTATTCTCCCAAACACAAGAGCTCTTGTTTGGTTTATGCATTCATTCTACAGGTGCTTAAGGGAGTCTTCTACTTTAAGAAATCAAGAAGTGAAGGGCTTGCTTGCCTCATCCATTAAACCACAAACTTCAAAAAAAAATCTATTGGTTACTTTGGTTGCTACAAGTGGATCTCTATTTTCAAGGTTCTATCCTACCTTTTTTCCACTTTTGTAGAAGTTATCAAGTCATTTAAATATTTATTTCAAGCTTGCTTTGCTTCTACTAAGTTAGATCTAGGCTTTCTAGCCTTAGATCTACTTTTTCAAAGCTAGATCCATCTTTCTAAAGGTTCATTTTTAAAGATCTAGTTTCATTTCCTTTTTAAATCCATCTTTCTTTTTGCCTTGGAAAACGTGCATGAGTTTTCTCGAAAAACGTGCAAAATTTCAATTTTTTTGGCTTGCTGGTTTTCTGTATTTTTTTATTAATTCTAAATTCTGGAAATTCATTAAAAAATCAGAAAAATAAAAAATTTTATTTTTTGACTTTTTCTTGAAAAGTGTGCCATTTTGTACTTGCTATTTTTTTACTGATTTTATGCTATTTTCCAGATTCTGGAAATTATCCTAAAATGTTAAAAAATATTTAATTTTAAATTCACAAAAAGTCCCAAGTCGTTTCATCAAAAATCATGCATTTTACATAAAAAACGGTGAGTTTGCCTGATCCTTTCCAAGTTTTGATTTTGGGTCTCATTCCATTGTTTTGATCTTCTGTTTCATCTCATAAGGCACTTGTCTTCTCATCCACTTAATCTTTTCTAATCACAGGTTAAATTTGGTTTCCTAACACTCTCACTAGTCTTTGTTTAGAGCTCTTATCCAGAGGTGAACCAAAAGCAAAACCAAACAAGAAAGAGCAAACAGAACTAGATCCAAAGACAAGAATCCAAAGCCAAAAAAGAAGTCATCCTCCTTTGTACAAACTCATAAGAGTTTTTCATTTTTACTTAAGTTACTTCTCAAAGTCCTGACAAGGATTAAGTTCCAAAGGCATTTGTACTTCATTAATAAAGCAAGGCTAAGTGGGATAGGGCCTCCCATACTTGGTTTTTCTTCCCCATTTGGGGAAGAGTGTTTTTTGTTCTTAGCTTAGATTTATTTCGAGTACTTAGACTAGTTTCATTTTTTTTTGCAAAGTAGATACTGATTGTTAGATTAGCCCATTTTGTTTCATTAACTAGGTTGATACTTCATCTTTTAATTTTTGTATCTTTCATAAGTAATTCAACTGTTTAAAGTAGAAATCTCTTGAATCTCACTTTGTAGATCAAGAGTGCTCTCTATCGGAGAGTTGTCTTTTCATTGTTTAATAATTTAATTAATTAATCTTAAAAGTCTCTTGAACTTGCCGTAATCCAAGTCAAGAGCACTCTCTATCGAAGAGCATTCCCACTGCATATCCTTGCATCAACCATATAGATTAGCCAAGTCTCTTGAACCACTGTCATAAGATGAGGTCAAGAGCGCTCTCATGTCTCTAATTAACCTTTGATAATTGATTAAGCAGGGGGACAAGCAATGTATTTGATTTCTTACCTGTTTTACTATAATTTTCGAGTCCCCAATGCATTCAATTTATTTTCCCCCCAAGTCAATAGATTTTCGGAGTCCTTGAACAAGTGCTTCGTACTCAGCTACGTTATTGGTACATTTGAACTCCAATCTACATGCGATCATTGTCTTGGTCTCGTTTGGATCAATCAGGACACATCCTGCACCTGGAGCCATCAAAGAATAAAGTCCAAATAAAAGGGTCAATTCTGAAATTAGTATTTACATTATAAACATTATGAACAATAGTATTGGAGAATGGTACATAAGTAAGATCGGTAATCTGAGACTATTTTTGTACATTCTCCGCTGGTGAAACATCAGTAGGAAAGTCTCCAAAGAATGTATCGAAAGTAAAATGTTTTATTTGATTGCTAAAGAAGGAGACATATTCATTGGAACCCTCGAAATCGATCATCGTTTGTTTCATAAATGGTTCCCTGTCAACTTTGAGTTTGTTAGGCTGTCTCTTTAGGGGTAACCACAAGTGAGACCAATCGGTGGCAAGGTAACCTTTCAGATTTTTCGACCAATCCCGTCTTAACCACATAGCGTAAGTCTCTGGAATGTATGTGATTACAATGTCAATGGTCTAATGAATTCTGGGATCTGCAGACAATCTAAGTAGAACATTCTTCATTATTCCTACAACTTTAACCTTAGACCTATCCAATTGGACAATTTGGATAGGACAAGTTTTCCTTGTAGGATTCAGCTTTTTGCAGACAGAAAGAGGCATCACATTAGATGAGGCCCCTGAATCAACCATGCAGTTATGTACATTCCTGTTGAAGATTTCAAAAGTGAGTAAGAAGGGTGGGGTTCCCTTGCTTCCAAGCTTCTGATTGTTTGGTTGAGGGGAAGAGTCAAGATTATTATTCTGAGATTCCTTAAGCTGTTTTAGTATCATGATTTTGGGTAGGGAATCTCTTATGGAAGGGATTTTGAGAAGGTCGAATAAGGATATAGTTGCCTTGACTCTTTTCAGATCCTCAACTAAATTATATTCAGGCTCAGGAATGATAGTGTCTTTATGTGCTTGGTATTTACCTTTGTTGGGACCTGTGTCGCATGTGATGGTTCTTGCGGGGGTGGACCTTTTGACCTAGTGTTGTGAGTGTTCTATAGATTGAAAAAAGTGTCAAGTTCTTCTTCCTCTTCTTTGGAAAAGAAACTTATAGTGCTAACCTGCTGGTCTTCTTCCTCTTCTTCTCGGGGAGGTTGTGATTCTTGATTTGATTGGTCTCTAGAGGATTTGGGAATGTCTGGTGTTCCTGCAGCCAAGGATTTCAAGACAGAGAACATTTCCTCTAATGTGAATCCCTCACTAGGATTTGGAGGTGGTAGGTTCTGAGGAGATTGGTTAGGTCTCCTAAAAGGTGGCCTATTAAATCCCCTATTGTTGGATTTATTTTCGTTATTGGTTTTCTTGAGATCCACCATCTCATTAGAAATTTTATGAAGGTGTTTCTTCATGTCACTCATATTGAAAGGATCTTGTGTTGTGGTGAGTTTGGGAGCATGGTCAATCTCTTACGGGAAGTAGAAGCTTGTTCAAATAATGTGTCAAGGTTGTCCTTAAAACAAAACATGTCCTTTTCGACTTGTATAGCCTCAGAGAATGCTTCCTGCAAAGACTCTTTATGAGTGTAATGTCCTCTTCTGCTTAGGCATTGTGGACCAACCCACTAACCTATGTGATTCCTATAGTTTCAAGCGGGTACTGACAGTCAAGGAATCAGTTGAAGACTGATGCCATATACAGAAGATCTAGGGCATCATTATTATATAATCATTGTGTAGAAGAGGGCCACCAAAGCCAAAGGCCACCTGCATGCATGACATCTGAGAATTATTTAATGATGCATGTGTTGGAATATATTAAACCCACTCACAACTTAGTCTAAAATAATTAATCATTATTTGATTAATTATTCACGCACTAGCTTAATTAGTTGGCATCCACTTACACCTTAAAGTCAATACATGCCATCTATATCCTATGAATGATTTCTTTCCAATTTTGGGTTGATCTTGACCACCTTTTGATCATCCAGAATTAGTATACAGGACTTTACAGCAGATTCTGCTTTATTCTGCTTTTTCTGCTTTTCCTGCTTTTCTATGGATAAGATAAAAGCTAGTCAACTAGGAAACTAGGAGATTTTGTTTCCAACCCATCCTCCATTCGTTTTTCTCCATTTTCTAGGATTAGCATGTTTTTTCCATCTCCTTGACAACTCACTCATGCTTTTTCCAACTCGTGAGGTCCTTGATATATTTGTTAAGTGCTTTAGCCACCTATGGGGGTTTGCTATATTTTGGTAAGTAAGCATTTTTTAGATTTATGAGTTGTTTCCATACAATTCAATTTTCCTAATGTATGTACTATTTATGTACACTATTATTCATCATTATTCAATGGAAGGATACACACCAATATTCATCTCTTCATTCATGTGATTCAGTCTCTTTTCTTCTCTCTATTTTTCCTGTGTATGCCTTGTGATAATTGTTAGTAGCTAGATCTATTTCTGGTGCTTCTTCTTAGCATCATTGCACATAGTATTGATCTATTATTTCTACATGGTATTAAAGTATCAAGGTTAATCAATTTCTACAGAGTTGATGAACGCATCTAGTCTCCTATCCCTCTCTGAAGAAGAGCTTGTCTAGCTTACAATATTTTCTCCTAGTTTGTTTTGCAGGTTGCAAAGAGTATCTCTTAGAGCATATAAACAACTTCAATATGGATTCAAAATTTCCTCTACTATATCCTTTCAACTATGCTTATTGGAAGCCAAAGATGAGTGCATACTTGAAGAGGCAATGTCTCTTTGATGTCTCCATTGGTGCATTGAGTGAACCTGAGTCTTATGAAGAGAAGATTGATTGGCTAAATATTTTTGATAGAGATTATGGAATTATGTGTTTGGGAATGTCCCCAAATATATATCATCTCATATATTCTACTGAATTTCCATTTGAGCTTTGGAAAATTATGGACAAAGCTTTTGGTTTGCAGGAAATTGAAGATGAAGCACGAAGCGAACCTAGCATCTCCTCTTGTTCTCTTTCTCAAGATTTATTGTCCTCTACATTCTTTGATGAAGTTGATCATGATGAATAATTTTATCATACATTTCATGTATTTGCTTCCCTCCTTCATTCAAATGCTTCCTCCTTCAATGAAGAAGCAAATATTGAAGAGCCATCTTTTTCTGTGTCTCTTGAAGGTGATTTTTCTTCTTGTGATACTATTGATGAAAAAGAAGTAACATATGGAGCTTCTATTGATTTTGATTATGATCCTATAACCCATTCATTGTTCTCTAAATCTCCTATCTTATATTCTGAGGTCTATGTGCCAAATTCTTCACACCTTGTGCATGCCTCTCTCATTGATGGTGCGCAACCCAGTGACTTCCAGGATGTTTGCTTAGCCACATCAAGCCTTCTTTGTGTCATACCACTTATCTTACTTAATCTCATGTGCTTCAGCATATCCTCCTTTGTTCTTGGCATCAATATTCAGAGCCTTCTTGAATATTTTGAACATCTCATTATTTCCTCCTTTCATACAGAGGATTCATTACTAGTGTATTCCCATGAGTCTATTGATATGCTTATATGTAATCCTTTGGATTCTGATTTAGAAGCATATTTTCAGGTTGATACACATATCATACCACCATCAATACCATCTACCATATCTCTGAATAATCCTAAGACTATACAAATCCCTAGTTCACTAGTTGATTCCTCATTGGTCTCTTATGCAGTGATATTTATCTTACATTATTTGAAGTCTTTCCTCACTTTCTGTGGCTAGTTATCCATGACCTTAGTCATATATGGAATGATATTAAACATGTTTGGATCTTTTGTAAACACTAATGGTTCAGATCTTATGCCCATCCATCATTCAGATTTTTACACCTATCAGTTTTCCCCAGTTGCTCATAAATTTCCTAGTCTAGCCCTATATCCTCATGGAGCCATTGAATACTTTGTCCTTGATGTTCCACATGTTAATATTTCTGGTATATCAGAGTTTTATCAGCCTCATATCAGATCTATACAGGTGCTACATCAGATTGGAAAATTGACACGTGATTCACATCACAATTTTGCAGCTATTCAGGGCTTTGGGTGTGAAATAAATTGCCTTATTTTTTGTACTCTTTGGAAAAGAGTATGAACAGATCTCTTTTCCATTTAAGATTATTTTTGCATATCAGATTTTGACAGCAATAAGAAGCATTCAGATAATTCTCCTATTTCATCAGTTGATGAGATACAAGGAGTCTCTCCTCTTCCTTCTTGCAGGTTCTACACTCCAGCACATGATCACGGAGTTCATGATTTCTTCAGCAAGTCCTTCATCCAGAAGCAGTTCAGTTAGCTCATTAAAGTGAAGATGAAGATATGTTGAACACATATTTCAAATTTTGTGCCTTGTCCTATCTTGAGGGAGGATTTTCCCCATGTGGTTTTTCCTCTTTCCTCACTTTTCTGGACATAATAATTGTTAAAGGGTGACCATAGCCTTGTTGCTTGGCCCTATATGCATCCATATGCATCCATAATTTTTGTCATACCATCATAAATTCAGAATTAAAGGGGGGTGTTGGAATATATTAAACCCACTCACAACTTAGGATAAAATTATTAATCATTATTTGATTAATTATTCACGCACTAGCTTAATTAGTTGGCATCCACTTGCACCTTAAAGTCAATACATGCCATCTATATCCTTGGAATGATTTATTTCCAATTCTGGGTTGATCTTGACCACCTTTTGACCATCCAAAATTAGTATACAGGACTTTACAGTAGATTCTGCTTTATTCTGTTTTTTCTGTTTTTCCTGCTTTTCTATGGATAAGATAAAAGCTAGTCAACTAGGAAATTGCGAGCTTTTATTTCCAACCCATCCTCCATTAGTTTTTATCCATTTTCTAGGATTAGCATGTTTTTTTCCATCTCCTTGACAACTCACTCATGTTTTTTCCAACTCGTGAGGTCCTTGATATATTTGGTAAGTGCTTTAGCCACCTATGGGGGTTTGCTATATTTTGGTAAGTCATCCTTTTTGAGCTTTATGAGTTGTTTCCATACAATTCGATTTTCCTAAGGGATGTAATATTTATGTACACTATTATTCATCATTATTCAATGGAAGGATACACACCAATATTCATCTCTCCATTCATGTGATTCCGTCTCTTTCCTTGTCTCTATTTTTCCTGTGTATGCCCTGTGAGAATTCTTAGTAGCAAGATCAATTTCCTGTGCTTCTTCTTAGCATTATTACACATAGAATTGATCTATTATTTGTACATCATGCATCTAATTGAGTCTCCATACGGATGCATGCAAGTCAACTGCAAATTAAAGTTAAAGTGACCTAATTAGGTCAAAAGTTAGGTTATTCGCAGTTGAGAGTTATAAAAGAAAGATAAAGTGAATGGAGAAGACACTTATGTGATTATGGATTTGTGGAGTGGAATTGGAGAGCTCGAAAAGCTAATTTGGGTTTGAGCGCATGCTCAACTAACAAGTGTATTTCGGTAGTCAAATCTATCTACCCTAGTTCATCATCAGGTTGGATCATCCAGGTTCAGCACTAGTTCATCATCAGGTTACATTTAAAATTTATTCTGGGAGGTTGATTATTCATCCAAGCCAGAGGGTTTCACCATCACACCATGTCACCATGCTCAAGGACAAAGTAATTCGTTTTCCTACCTACAGGGTTCAAAACTTCTGCATGTTACTTCCATTCTTTTCAGAGCACCTCCATTACCCTTCCCCTGGAAGAAGGGCCATTCAGTTTGAGTATCAAGCAAGATATTGTCAGCACTCCCCTTTTCTGGAGGCACTAATCTGCATGGGTGAATCACTTTGAGGATTCCTTCACGTTTTGGGCCAATGTAGCTCTGTTTCTTCCGCATGCTGCTTCCATCATCATCAAAGGGGTATTATAGCCCTAGTGCACATCATCTGGGCTTCCAACAACAACTTATTTATTATTCTGGAGCTTATACAGTTTGAGAGAAGGGAACATTCACCTATTAACAACGATTTGGTGTATCTCCTTATTTCTCCAGTGGAATCCTTGCATGCTAGGACCAATCTCTTCAATATCATCTAATCTACATATTGGTATGTACATGCATTGATTTCTCCTATTTTATAGCATCTCAGTATTTTTCTAGGCCACATATTTGCATGCAACTGCATGCATGCAAACTTTAGGGTTTTCTTTCCTATTTGATTAAGGAATAAGTCTATTAGCCATCTACAGTATACACATAAATAGGAAAATATCAGTTTGTGATATTACAGTGGTATCAGAGCCTTGGATTCTGCGAGCCTATGTGTACATGCTATTTTATGCATCCAGAATACAGGGAACCAATCAAGTAAAGGAGAACTCTCACTGTAAAGGAAAAGGGGGTTTTCTATTGCTGATATTATTGTTCATTGATGACTGCATGACATTGATAGTGTTTGTGGGGTGACTTCATTACATACTAGGCATTGGCTTCTTCACCAATATGTTATAGACATGACCAGACAACCATAATGTGGAATTTATTTCACTATGCATCACTATTAAAGAGTGTGATGTGTTAAAGAAGGGAAGACGGTTCTATAGTAGTAAACCAGCCAGTGTTTAAATGAAACTACACACCAAGCTATTTCAAAGAGTGCATTTCCAATCAGATCTATCCACATAGTAAGTTACAACAATATGTCATTTAGGTGTTTGAAAGTCATCACTCAAAACAAAAAGTGGCAAGGTTCATTAGTGGGTTAATTCAGTCATCTACAATAGTGAGAAAAAGGGATTGCATAGTTTTGACTTAATTTCTAAACCATAAATTGTCCAACTATAGGTCAACACTATTCATTTTGGGGCAAGAAAAGGTTACATCAATGGTGAGAGTTGTAAATGGTAGACGGTTACCTACTTTCCTTCCTGCTTCACCAATAGAGGAGAGGAAGGCTACTTGGGAGGAGCTAATGAAGAACCTTGCAAGAGACAATAGAGGATAGAGATTAGCTTGCAACAGTTTAAAGCCTCTCTATCAAGGTCATCCACATCATGAATCAAGGAAAGGTTGGGTATATCTACAAATGAAGTCTCCAAAAGCCTCTATAAAGAGTTTGGTTTAGAGGGTGATAAATCAACAATCACGGATCAGCATACAAGAGATCATGAAGCAAGCAAAAATCAATTACCAGATGGGAGTCCTAAAGAAGATGAGACAATGTTCACAAGGTCTCTTTAGCCATATGAGAATTTAGATCAAGACAATTCACATATTGCACTCGTGAGACTTCATGTCGAGAACAAAGTAGAAGAGCATGCGAAAAGAGAACATCATTTAGATTCACAGGTACAAGAGGGGAGACATAACTTGGAGGTGGTTGACTCTATACATGTTGAGCAATATGGAGGTCATGAGTCACTTCTTGAGGAGGGGCCATTAATGGCTCCGGTTGTAGTTGTAGATGTGTTGACACAATACATAGGCCAGGGACCAGTTGATAGTGACATGGATGTGTTCCTTATCTTCTGGGATGAATATAGTATAGATGTGTGGGATCCTGGTTCAGATGACACCAGTCGAATGAGTGCCCAAGAGGATATCACAACCTACACAGGATGCAAAATAGTTGTGACCCATGAGGGCATGAGTGGCACTCATGGTTTGAAGGGAGAGCCTTCAATAATGATTCTACATGAGCACTCAAAATTTTAGGTGATTGAGCAGAGATTTGACACAAAGGATTTGGATTAGGTATGGGATCATGAGTTTCCTTTTTGGGATAGTGGTTTAACCATGGAGGAGGTAGTTGAGCACATTCCTTGTGGACCATCCAACAAGGAAGTGTATCCATATAAAGATTGGGTAGATAGGTATATGATAGGGATGGAGACACCCAGGTATACAAGATCAATTGACATCAGTGGAGTTTCTATGGAGGAGAGGGCCAACCTCTGCTTCCAGGAGTTTTTTTGAGTGATGCTTATGTTTGGAGGCATGATGGAGCAGTCTTCCGAGGAGTTTGTACAACTTATGATTGCTTAGCTCATTAAGGGAATTCAGATGGATTTTGGTATCAGTCAAAGGATTGTTATTATTCATCTTTTTGGAAATAGGTTTTGAGAGCTCAGTGAGATAATTAGGGTTAACAACAAATTTCCTTGGCCATCATTGATTTCGGTGGTGAAACATATCCGTCCTAGTCAATTCAAGAGGGTAGGTCATCCAGATCTATCATACGAGCTTCAACACTTCAGAATATTCATCATTCTTGCAGGGATTCAAGGGCATCCAGGCATAGATAATTGAGGAAGGGCGTCTTCATCAGATATAGGGCAGCGTATTGTTTATTTTGCAAAGGCCTTATCAGTAGTAGGTTACTACAAGAAAACGTGGGCCCTAAGTTCATATGAAAAATGTGATTATCTAGGGCAGCCCATCATGCATAAAGGAAATGACCTCTATACTATCACATATTTTCTTTATGAACAGTTATTAAACCTCGCCACAACCATTTATTATCTGAAGGACCAAGGGTGATATTTGAGGCAATGAATCCTTGTATCTTTTGTTGTTAGGGCAGCTAGATATACACGATCTGACTATATATAACAGAAGTGACAACCATATTCTTATCAATAGATTCACTACCATGGGTCATAATTCAACCATATTTAAGGTCTGATTATATTGGACAGTTTGGAGTATTTTCATTGTTTTCATTGAATATCAGTCATTAAATTACTTGGGGTTTTTTCCAAGATGGAAGATATTGAATTCACAAGATTCTATTATTATGTTGCATGCAATTATTTTGGGGTTAAATAAACATTCATGAGAAATATTTCCCAAACTCAATCAGTCACATAAACCAACTGGCAACAACTGTGAACACATGCAAGCATAGTTTCCAATTATGTAGCAGTCCATTAATCTGTGATTTAAGCTAATTCCAATTGTTATATTTGCCACATATGAAATATGGTAGTTGTGAGTACTGTGATTGAATTGTAAAACAAAAAAGTATTCTTCATATGAAACCCTAGCAAAGGAATAATTCCACAATACATTTCTAAACTAAGATTCATAGTAGCTGATAAAATAAGGCAGAAAAGGGTTAGTCAAGAACTGTTTGACAAACCCAATCACAATAATCACACATATTAGTGAGCTTAAAGTCTTATTTTCAGACGTGGATTTGGGAAGGGATATTATAGTGGTATTAGAGCTATTTTCCTTTCTAGCTGTGGGCATGCAAAAATATAAATGAATTCAGAAGGCCCATACAACATTACTCACCAAAGACAGAGAAGAGGAGTTAGAGGACATAGATTTGGGGGACAGAGAGTATCAGTCTAGAAAGGGTAAAGAAACAATGCCCGATGATGATAGAAAAAATTTCAATAGTCTCATATTAGCCATAAAATAACTCACTACTTGGAAAAAATAAATGATGAGTACCTTCAAGCAAATGATAGAGAAAAATGGTCCCACCCCACACAGTCCCTTATTTACCAATAGTGATAGGGTATCCACCAGCAATAGTAGGGAGCACTTACATACCAACATGCAGAGCCATCCCCATATATACAAGCCTTTTTGACCCACCATGCCTCAATTATTAGATAGTCCAACTGTAGTGCCTCTAGCACAAGCCGAACCAGAAGAACCCGTGAGTGCCTATCTGAGAGAATATAAAGCTTTAGGAGAGGACTTCCATTCAGCCATGACCTTCACTGACTTCTACCACTTTAAAAGTAAGAAAAAACCAAATCTTACAATAGGCCATTAACCCAGAACTATGAGTTATAGTGCACCATAGGGAAACTGACTATCCCTACCTTTGATGGCACTCAGGGTGGTCTAGCCCGGAATTGGGTGCAAAAGTTGGATACATACTTCCAGCTCAACCCCATGATTGAGACAGATGCCATTAAATTGGATACCTTATATTTGGATGGAGAAGCACATGAGTGGTGGTATCACGGGTTAGTGACACGGGGTCACAACACCATCATATCATACTCATATTTTACATAGAGGCTCATTGAGCGGTTTGATCGAGAGGATCCCAAGGTACACTTTAGAGAGCTATCTCAGCTCAAGCAGACAGGTAGTGTAGATGCATTTATTTTAGAGTTTCAGAGGATAGCAGTCAGGGTGACAGATATATCAGAGAGCAGGTTGATTATATTGTTCACTGAGGCTCTCACTGAACCCTTACGTGGATGGGTTAGGTATTATAAGCCCACCACCCTAGCAGATGCCATCAGGAAGACTAGATATTTACAAGATGTAGTACCCAAAATTAAGCTTCCTCCCAAAATCAATTCCCCTATTGAATATGAAGAGAGGAAAACCATCCAGAAAGAATGACCTAAGAAAGAATGGATGGAAAACGATACCTGACAGGACCTTAGAAGAAAAAAAGTTATGTTTCACTTGCCAGGAACCATGAGTACTAGGTCACAGATGTTTAGGGAAGGGAAAGGATTACTACATAGAGGCCTATTCTGACAATAGGGAGGATGATTATTATCAAGATCAGGAGCAAAGACAGACACTAGAGACAATTAAGGAGTGCCCACCCTCAAGAGGTACCATTGGTACCATGACAGGGGTTCCTAGATTCCACACTCTCCGGATCAGAGGTACCGTACAGGGCCACACAGTGGGAGTGCTAATAGATGGCGGGGCATCCCACAACTTTATTGATACTGCATCAGTTAAAGGGAGAGACATTAAGACTAATAGTTTTTATGGGTTTTCAGTAGCTGAAGCAAGTCACACCATGGATTTTAGTTAGAGGGATTCCTCAATTAACAGTAACACTTGGGAATTATACAGTGATAGAGACATTCTATGTGGTGTATGTACTTGACATGAAGGTGGTATTAGGAGTTCAATGGATGTATTCCCTAGGGAATTATTCCACAAACTACCAGACCATGGAGATGGAGTTCACAGGAGCATAGGGACAGAAGGTAGTATTGAGAGGGATGAATACCTACCCTCCCAAAGAAGTGACATCACACGGGATGTAGGTAGTACTCTGACAGGGAGATATTGAGGGAGTAGTAGAGTGTTTTGTTACCTTCAGGAAACCACCAAATAAGGCCACACAACATCTAGTAGTATTCAAAGACCGTCCAGCAGGTCTACCTCTAGATAGGGAATTTGAGAGATGCCACCCCCTTGATGATGAGGAGAAATTGACTCTGATTCTAGAGCACATCCTAGAGGTGCGAGAGCAAAAACAGAGGAACAAAATCATCAGAGAATACTTGGTTCAATTGGAAGATATACCTATAGAGGAGGCCACTTGGGAGGCAGAACATGTATTACAGCACCCAGCTTTATAGTTGCTTGAGGAAAAGCAAATTCAATCGAGGAGGACTGTAATGTCCTCTTCTTCTTAGGCATTAAGGATTGACGTGCTAACCTATGTGGTTCCTATAGGTTCGAGTGGATACTGATAGTTAGGGAATTAGTTGAAGACTGATGCCATATACAGAAGATCTAGGGCATCATTATTATATCATTATTGGGTAGAAGAAGGCCACTAGAGCCAAAGGCCACCTGCATGCATGACATCTGAGCATTATTTAATGATGCATGCATCCGATCCAGTCTCCATGCGTATACATGCAAGTCAACTGCAAATTAGAAGTTAAAGTGATTGCATGCATGCAAGTCAACTTCAAATTAAAAGTTAAATTGATCGCATGCATGCAAGTCAACTGCAAATTAGAAGTTAAAGTGACCTAATTAGGCCAAAATTTAGGTTATTCGTAGTTGAGAGTTATAAAAGAAAGATAAAGTGAATGGAGAAGACACTTATGTGATTGTTTATTTGTGGAGTCGAATTGGAGAGCTCGGCGAGCTAAGTTGGGGTTGAGCGTATGCTCATCTAACTGGTGTATTTCGGTAGCGAAATCTATCTACCCTAGTTCATCATCAGGTTGGATCATCCAAGTTTAGCACTAGTTCATCATTAGGTTACATTCAACAGTTATTTCAGGAGGTTCATTATTCATCCAAGCCAGAGGGTTTCACCATCACACTGTGTCACCATGATCAAGGACAAAGCAATTTGTTTTCGTACCTACAAGGTTTAGAACTTCTGCATTTTACTTCCATTCATTCCAGAGCACCTCCATTATCCTTCCCCTTGAAGAAGGGTCATTCAGCTTGTGTATCAAGAAAGATATATGTTTGGGTACACAGGGTACTCCCAAAATACCAAACACCTTCAGATACTGCTTCACACAAATAGATCACAGATCAACACACCGATGTTTGTCACATGGTTAAAACCCTCGAGAGGGAAACAGTCCATGGCCCCATCCAAATAGCTACTTGGAGAAATTTATTATGCAAAAGAAAGAAAGTTACATGAGCTTCTCATAATCGATCAACTAGCCAAGGACCCTCTATGCTCTTTAAATAGAGATCATAGACCAATCGGATGTTAAGGATCAATGGTAGGTATGATCTAAGAGAAGTTGAACCGTCAGATCACTCTATGTCTAGAGCATATTGTGACCGTCAGATTAGAATATTTACAAATGCATACTAAAGAAACACACTTGTACCTAACAGATATATTACAAAAGTTGATCTTAACTAACTCCTAAGTTTCTAAAGATCCTAACAATATCGTCAGTGCTCCCCTTTTCTGGAGGTGCTAATCTGCATGGGAAAATTGCTTTGAGGAGGCCTTCACGTTTTGGGCTAGTGTGCCTCTGTTTCTTCCGCATGATGCTTCCATCATCATGAGAGGGGTATTATAACCCTAGTGCACATCATCTAGGCTTCCAGTAGCAACTTATTTATTATTCTGGAGCTTATGCAGTTTGAGAGGAGGGTGCATTCATGTGTGGAGGACGATTTGGTGTATCTCCTTATTCCTCTGGCAGAATCCTTGCATTATGGGACCAATATCTTCACCATCGAATGATCTACATAAGGGTATGTACATGCATTGATTTCTCCTATTTTATAGCATCTCAGTATTTTTCTAGGGCACATATTTTTATGCAACTGCATGCATGCAAAGTTCAGGGTTTGCTTTCCTATTTGATTAAGAAATAAGTCTATTATCCATCTACAGTATACACATAAATAGGAAAATATCAGTTTGGGGTATTACCGATGATCCCTCTTGAACCAGATGGCTATTTGAGCAGGGAGACCCTTAATATAATATGCTACCAATAATTCCTCGACACAGAGGATAGCGGTTGGAATCCTATTTTTCAAATATGAAAACCGTTGGTTATAATCTTTGACTCGCTCCTTACCTTTGGTATTCATGGAAGAAATATCTAGGACTAAATCCTCTGGGGTCTTGTCATCCCCAAATTTATGAGTGAAGAGTTCAGAAAACACATCCCATGATGGGATAGAACTAGCATCTAGGGAGAAATACCAAGTAGAAGCTTTTCCCTCAAAATTATAAGGGAACAATCTACAGACTACGTCTTCATGTATGACATTTCTAAGCCTGATATCCTGCATAAAATATTTGATGTGGTCTTCCACAGGGATTTTATCATCTGGATTACATTTCGAAAGCCACTTCTGGGGGTTTTTAGGCAACCTATGCTAATCACCTAAAACAGACACAACATCTCCATCCAACCAAGGCCTTTTATATCGTTTGTTAGCCATATGGATATATTCTTCTAATGAAGTGGAAGATTCATGGTTTTATGATTCTTTTGAGGAAGACGAAGAAGATGGAGGTGAAGGGGGTAGTCCTCCTTCTCAGATGTTATGTTGGGGAGTAGATGACTCCTTGAAAAATGAATCAAGATCTATTCCATGGGTAGATGGTTCACTGGAATGATTGTTGCGTACTTCAGTGTTTTGTTCACCTGAATTAAGATTATTTTGGATATTGGCTTGGGGATTATTCCACTGGAGACTCTATTCAGCAAACCATCTTTGAAACTCAGCACCGTTATCAGAATTATGTATCAATAATTGTTGAATGGTGATGGGTCCTAAAGTAGGAGATACGAGAATGTATCTATCTGTTAGAGTTCTTTGTTCAAATACAGGGGTAGCCGGAATGACATCTGAACCTTGTGCGATTTGTTCCCTTGATGTAGACGCATTGGTGCGACTACGAGTGATAATCAGATCTCTTCTTGGAGGAGGTGTTTTGGCAATTTGTTTAGGCATGATTTTTTGGCCCTCCTTCTAGCGCCATTTGTTGAAGCCTTAGTTGTGTATGTGGTTGAAAAGGTATCTAATACTTACAACAGAGGGGGAAAACCTAGACTGAAGGGCTTCAAAAGGTCTTGTGCAAGGACAGTCCTATCCCGATCCTGTTTGGTGTAGTAATCTCCCACGGATATTAATGGCCTCTACTGGCTCTTGTTATTTTGATCCAATTAACAGAAATGTAAATGAGATTATTAACGTATCGCTTAGCTTACAATTAATTAATAAAAATCAACTAACATTAACTTAATATTTGTATCATTCAATGCTAACCTGCAGTACGCATGTTAATTGAAAAACCAACATGTCTGTTATCTTTCTAACTTCACTGCTGAATCATTTGCAGAAATAGATAAAGAAAAAGAAGAAATTATTTAAAACTTTATCAATGCATGAATCAATAATGGAGAAATCACATTTATTAATATGTGCATTTATCAATTACAAAGGACTAACAATGACATCGATCAATCTGCAACAGCAAAAACCATGATTCGTTAAAGAAATTTAATGGAAGCAATAACAAGAGATGTAAAATAATATTAACACTATATTAAATCAAGTTCTGTAATAAATTACATAAACCTCAAGTACAGAGAGGTATCTTCAATCTCTTGTCTGAATCCTTCCCCTTCCAAAAGTCCCCTTAATACTTCTGAAGTCTACCCCTTAAATAATTATTGCAAAAGAATCAATTCCCTTAAAAAAGGGATAGAAAAACCCTAAAAAAGCTAATACCTAAGAAACTCTCCCCATATTTTCTAGATCTCCAACAACTTATCTAAGTTGGGATAGTTAACGGATTCATGGCCAAGTTGGGCATCACATTTGTGATCTCTGTTTCACTCTTCGTTAACGTATGCCAAATACGAATGTATATATGGATATTTCCTTCAATAGAAAATGGATGTTTCATTAACTAATCCACATCATCGATCCTGATATGACTAAGCCCCTGGATCTTCTCTTCTACTTCTTCTCATCATTGTTTGACCTATTCAATCATGAGTTTCAGCGAGCATGCATTCTCGATGAGACTCAATACAGGAAAACATATAGAATCCATTAAATTGTTAGCAGAATACCACCTCCTTCCATAGATATCATGTGCCTTCTTAATAGCTTCACCAATTGTTTCATTTAGATCTTCCAAAGAACGTAAAATAGTTTTGTCCTTCTTCAGCTGGAAACTGCTAAGAATGGTGATGTTTTCTAGCCTATCTTTCATGTATCTTTTCCAATCTACAAATTCATCATATGCTTTGGAATATTTCTCCCTTTTTTCTACTTGATCTTCAAGAGTAGCAAACATCTTATCAAAAGCAATATTAGTCTCTAAAATACTATCCAAAGTTTTAAACATTTCACTGATTAACTCATAATGCTCTTGATTAGTCTTGATAGATAATTCCTTGAACTCTTCTTGTGAGAACTTAGAGAATGAAGATGAAGCTACACTTGTGGTTGCATCTTCACACTGCTTCTCAAGCAAGGCTATTTTCTATGTGAAGACAAAATTTGCAGTCTTCTCACTCAAAAATTTATCCTGAAGAGAAGTATTCTTCACCTATAGCTCATTACACTTGTATCCAGATATCTTCATTAAATCAACAACATGAGCCTCATGTTCCTTTCTGGTTTGTTCTAGTTCTTCCTTCAATTTGGTTATTTCTTCCTTTTGCTTGTCAAAGGCCCTATTAAAAGAATTAATAGCATGGAGGTTTGCACTTGTGAAAGCTCCAAAAACAAAAGTATTATCTATTGCATCCACATGTGGGTAACGATATTGTTGAGTCCACACTACCTAGTTAGAGAGAGAAGCATCTACATCACCTTGATCTCTACTTCTTTTTTTACCTCTTCTAACTACTGCCTTATCAGACTTGCTATAATGATAATATTCAAGACATATTACAATGTCTTCATTAAACTCATCTCCTACCTCATCAGTGGCAGAAGTGTCAATCCCCATGGACACCAAGGGAGAATTCTAAGTGATGGTAGAAGAAGGCATAGGCATGGTGATGTGAGCAGTGGATAAAGGAGGAGAGCTAGTTTGGACAAAAGTTTCTTTATAAGATGAATGGATGCTTGGGATAGAGGTTTCAGGGGATGAAGCATGAATGGTATCAAATACTAGTGATGATGAAAGTACTGAAACCTTTCCAGGAACGGATAATGTTCATAGAGAAAAAGAAGGAATGTGCAGTGGAATCTTAGGAACTTGGAATGCAATAGATTGTGGCGTAGGTGGGTGTACAGAGATAGGGGTAATAGAAGCAGCTAATCATGTTGCACCATGATATAGTTAGGATAATGAGGGTGATAAATTTGATCCAACAAGAAAAGTAGATAGGGTTTGAATTGATGAGAGTAGAAGTGCTGAGGAAAAAGGATAAGAACCAATAGTTGGTTGAATGCTTTTCGGAACATACTAATAATTTCTAGTACTACCACTGACTAAATCTAGAAATGCCTACAAATTGTTACCATTATCAACTTCTTCAGTGATAGGCACAGGAGAATGTCCTCCTTCTTCAACATCATAATTGGTCAGGTCTATGGTATGAGCTGGAGAGGAGAAAACCTGAACTTTTAGACCTGTAAGTGGGTTAAACTTAGGCATCACCTGATCATCACATGCTGAAGTGAATGCAACATTTACCTATTTATCAACAACATCCTGAGTAGTTGCAAATTCCTGAGTGTCTAGCACAAAAGTAATCTTATTGATATTTTGTTTAAACTCTTGAGCAGTATGTATCAAGGTTTTGACTTGCTGAGAAACAGATGCCCGTGGGACATCCTCCATAGGACTTTTACCTTTATCCATAGTTGAGCTAGTTGTCACTCAAGAGTCTTTAGTTTCTTGAGCCTCCTTTTCTTCCTTGTCTTTTCTCATCATTTCTTGAATGCCCCATTCCATTGCTCTATAAGTTCAGACCCTATCTCTAATTTCTTTCTAGTAGCACAAGAGACTTTATTCCTCTTTACCCTTGGCTGTGGCTAAAAATTCAGAAAAAATATCAACTTCTTGGTAAATAGAGTCATCAGGTACTTCTTCATGAGTATATCCTAGTTTGAAATGATTTTGCTTGAGATGAGCATCAACCCACCCCTTGGGGGCATGCTGTCTTTTGCTGGAAAAACCTAGTTTCAGAGAAACTATGTGGTCACTAAATTCTGCATCCCAGGTTGCAGTTGGTATGCTTAGTGGTCCAAGGGTTTGAGGGAACTTAGGACAAAATCTTACTTTTGGTCCAGGGAGCTTCTTGTAAACTCCTTCAGTCACTGTCTAGAAGGATATCTCCTCAATAACCAACCTATCAGGTACAACTTTGGGTAACATATGAGCGGTATTGCTACCCCATATTCTGATATATGCAAATGATTCTCCAACATACCAATCGCTCATGGTAGAAATAAGGTTTCTAGCTTCAGGTGAAAAGGCTAGAGCCTCCCTGTCAAATATTAGAAAAGAAATACGACCAAGGAAGTTTTCACAAATTTCGTAGAACCTGGAAACATTATTGATATCCCATAATTCTGCATCGTATATGTGTACAGGTGGGGCTGGTAAGATCCAGTTCCATCCCAAACTAGGATAATGGAACTCAGTACAAAATACATCAAGGCTGAGAAAAATAAATTAGGTTTCTTCCTGGTAGTAGCCTTTTGCTAGTCTTGGATGGTTATCTTGAGTTCTAGAGAAAGAATGGAAGCCCATTGAAGGGATTCTCCTATGGTTAGAACATGAGGAGCTATTGGGGCCCATTCATATTTAAAATGGGAACAGTTGGAGAGACCAGAAATTCTACACAACATAGCGGCCACTAGAGAGTAGGGTTCCCTAAACCAATCAATGGGGTAAAGATCATCCTTCCTCTGAGAAAACTTATTAGGTGAGTTCATCTAGGACTTCAACATTTCATCAAAATTATATCTAGAATTAGAATCTTTGACAAAACCAATGTTAAGGAGTTTCCTAGCTGGTTTGAGAGCATAAGCTTTGACGAAGACCTTAAGACAAATGTTAGCAAGCTGCGACCTGTTACCACCTAAGTTGTACTTAGTGGATTTTTATCAAGTGAGCCTGGTGAACCGGATAAGGATAACTTGTTCAAACTTTAGAATACCTTCAGTCTTACTTCTGGGAAGATTTGTTGTACTATATCACATGTTCATACCCCATGGGGGAATTGTAATAAATTTTCTAGCATGATAGTTTCTATAAAAGAATCGATCTCTTAGACTTTATTTGTCAATCCAATCATCCCAGGGTGTTTTTTCCCTTGGTTATTATTGGTTGTTGAATAAACAACTGATAATTTTTGAGTTTTTCACTCCATACCTCCAAAGTTGGGGTGGTCGGCTTGGCATTTATGCCTATTGAGGTTATTAGAGTCTATGTGTCAATGTATAAACATGCTAGGCATCATGGTCGAGTCATATGAACATGTCTAAGACCCCCTAGGTTTTTTCAACTTTTAAAAAAAAAAAAAATTTCAGTGTTTTTTATTAAAATTTAAATTTTCCAAAACTTAGGCTATTTTTTAATAGTTTAATTGGAAAAATTGATTTTGTAATAAAAGTGGGCCAAATAATCAGTTTCAGTCATGCAGGTGCTCATTTTCAAGCTAGGAGCACCATGTAAACCCATGGACCCACTATTTCCTAGTTTTGAGTGATTTTCCATCACTCAGGTCAGAAAGCCCGAAAAATCAATTATTGATTATTTCAATTAACAAATTGATGAATAATGGAGCAAATCCAGAATAATAGATCAGTGGATTCTTAGCCGATTTGATTGAAATCAATTAGATTTGAACCAGATTGACTAGATCTGACAAATCCTTGACTGAAGGAGGTGATCAAATCAGATCCAAAGTTGATCTTCAGCATCCTTTATGGGGAATTTCGCCCTCCCTCTCTCCTCCACACATTTTGGCTCATCTAGATGACTTTTGGTGGATTCTTCAGTCAATGGGTTGAGGTGTCAGTCAGATCAGCTCTCCAATTGACAATTGCACTCAGTGAGACTCGGATCTGGCTCAGTTCAGCTTTAGATTTGCATTGATTGACTCTCCATCAACTGATTTGGTCTATCTCCTTGGGATTTGTGCCCCCCTGGGCTGGATCTCCTAGTTTTTGTATATATCCAAGCATAAGCCTCCTCTTCCAAGCTAGTTAGAGTTGGATTGAAGGGATTTCTATTGTAATATTGTTGTAATATTTTGATTGTTGAAATAAAGAAGCTTTGGAGGCAAAATGGTGTGGTGCTCTCATATGTGTGGATTAAGCATTGTCTTACGGCCATTGATGTTGCCGGCGTTTCTCTCAATTTCTGCATCTGAACCCTGTCTGGCTTGAACGATTCAGCTGAATCAAAAGGAGTATAGTTGGGAAAGTAAGGTTACTAGTTTTTCTTATATCTCATAGCATATATGTTAGAAGATCTATATTATACATGTTTAATAAGTTTATTTGCATGTAATTCTTGTCTCTTTTTCATATATATATCCAGATCTCATGAGGTTTCATGCAGGATTGTGTGCTTAGCTTTCAGGTAGCAAGGATTGGATGAGATGTGGATCTAGTTTGAATCCACTGTACATCCAAAATATTTGTGAAGACATTTCCCCTCTGTATTCCACTAACAATTTTCCATTGCAGATCTGCTTCAGCAACAAGCACTTCTCTTCTCCTTTTCCTACTTCAAAATCAATTTTTTTACCTGGTTAGTTTGTTCACATCTTTGATATTGTTTAGATCTATTATATTAAAGTAAATTTAACACAGATATATCTTCTCAAATCCCATGATCTAGATCTTGATCTTAAAAGGTTTCATAAGCATTCTAGATCTAGCTTTAGGGAAATCGTCCTTTTTGCATGGAATTTTAAAGAGAATTTGTAGCTTGCATGCATTAGATTTCTGTTTTCTGCTATAAAATATAAATCTATCATTCAGTGCACATCATATTCGCTACCTACAAGGAAAGCCAAGATCCCAAGGAAATCTTGCTTTCCTTGGTTCCCTTTTTACCTTTTTTAACTAGTTTTAACTTGGCTTTTTTTTGGTTAAAAGTAAGCTGACCCAAAGGTACTTTCAGAGTGATTTTGGGCATATTTCAGTCTAATAAGCTTGCTGGTTTTTATTAGGTATAACAGAAAAGAGGAGGAGCTTCTGTTCTAAAGTGACTTTTGGGCCTTCTGAATCCCCTGGGGGGTCTCCTTTTTTGACTGAAATCTTTAATTTTTGCACTCTGTAAGCTCTTGGTTTCATTCTGTATAAGAGTCAAGAGACATCATATCAGTTTTCTGATATTGTAACCACTGGTAATAAAAATAATTCTGAATAGGCTGTTTTGAGTTGATTCCCCATCCCCCGTGGGGGGATTTGCGTCCGTGTCATTATTGCTTTTCGTTCATCTTTTTTCAATCTAGCATAGTACTAATCTGCAGGGTAGTATAATTTGATTTAAAATCATTTCCATATTCCATTTCTATTGGTTTCAAAGTAACTTTAATACTTACCCCACGAGCCTCCTTTTGAGTCGAAAGGTGAAGAAAGGTTCGTGGTAGTATAATTAGAAAATTGTGGTTTTCTCATCTTTTTATGTTTCATTTGCTATCATCATTTGTTTTAGTAACCATAATAAAATCATCCCCTCCTTGATTCCTCAATTCAGGTCCACTTGGACCGAAAGAGGTTCATGGAGGGTTTTCTTTTAACAAGAACATCCATCTCAAAATTTACTACAATTGACAAGACTCCAATGTGTATGCTCTGGACTTGGTTGCGGTTCATTTGATCAATCAAGCTGTATCAAAAGCACTTGAGTGACTAGTATAATTAGGATTCACTCTCCCAAATTGACAAACCATCAAGTGAAAATCCAACACCTAGATCAAACCATTACGATGGCAAAATACCCAAAGGAAGCAGGAACTTCTGAAAAGTGACATCAGGGCGCCAATATCTGTCACACCCTAATGGGTGTGTTATGAACAATATGCCCAGAGACTCCCTTCATCCCACATATTCCTTGCGGGTAGCCATGAATCCTTAATTTTCTGGTAGGCAGGCCGGTCATTCGATATGTCTGACAGGTCATCATTGTAGGAAATAGAATAAAGGGCCTAGACCAGTCTACTGGGTAGGTTTCACTAACACTACCACTAGTATCAGAAAAGATGCCAAAATTCAAGTCCTTAGTTAGCATATCCTTCTGAAGGTTCTTGCATCGAGTGATTTGAGACATCTTGGGGTTGAAATATTCTGCTAAATGCGTAAACCAAGAATTAAAACTAATTTAACAACAGTAAGAAATTTGAATTAGAAAAAACGACTCAAATACTAACCTGTAATCAGACTGAACAGTGATAACTCCGACTCCTGAAAATGCAAGTAAATTCAACGCAGTAGAGCAATTTACAATAGTAAAAATGGTAAATAAATTTCAACAAGACCAAAATATATATAGATTTTCCCAAGTCTATTAGGACCGTAGGATTAAGATAAATGAACAGTCAAGATTAAGCCCACAGGATGTGGGATCTCATTGCAGATTTGAAATTTTATTTAACCGTCTCGCAACCTGCATTCTACACATGTGTAGGATGCGGAATGCAGGAACGCAAAACTAACAAAATTTTATTCAATTTCTCCTGCAATCTGTAGCCCGCAAGTTGCAGGTTCTGGGTTGCGGGTTGCAGAGACAAGAAACAAAAACATTGAAATAAATTATTTTCCCACAATCCACATTTCACACTTATGGGATGTGGGATGACAAACTTACACACACATTATATTTTCGCATCCCGCATTCTGCAAGTTGTAGGATGCGGGTTGTGGGATGAAAACCTTGGAAAAATCAAACTTCAAAATCCCATTATCCGAAAGTTGCGGGTTGCAGAGTGAAACAATTTTACTAAAAGATAGTTCTTCGCAACTTCATAAAAAAAAACACAAATCACACATAGATTTCAGAAACACAAATCACACATAGACTTTAGAAAACAAAGAAACCATGAAAAATGTAATAGGGTCCACAAAAATGATTAAAGGACTTTAAGCAATTACCTTTTAATGTGTAATTGGGCTCTCATGTTTTAAATAATGAGCGGTACCTTATTATACAATGGTTGTGGTGGAATCTCTGGTTGCGCTACGACCTACAACTGCGGTGCTAACCGTGGATGCGACGTAAACTGATGCTGCAGCTACGATGAGATAAACTGCATATGGGGAGACTATGTATACTGCACCTATGCTGCTGCCTGTGCCATCTATGGTTGCACTTGCATTTGCTGGGGGTCCTCACCTTTCACAAAGTATGAATCGTATGTCCTTTCCCGGAGAAACTCATAAGCTCGATAGTTTTTATCGTTGTGTTCTACTGAGTGACAAAATGTACAATACAGACTCTCTGCCTTTGTAACCATCTTTTGCATGTAGTCGCAATTCTCCTGTCGATGCCCATAGACTTGACATATGCAGCACCATGGTACACCAACACAGCTCAATGGGTTTAGGGCTCCTAAAAACAAATAATTTCGAAACATCGAACATGTATCCTTGGTGTGTCCTCCCACATGACACCGGGTGCACCAAAGGTCATCATGATATTCCTTATCCTTCTTGATATCTTGCTGTTGGAGCGTCATATTGGCCAACTGTGCCTCAATCCGATTCATCCTGACCGCGATTTCTCTTACCAGTGATGCTTCTAGTTTCATTGTGATTTCCAGAGCCTTGCTCTGTGTTGCAATATTTTTCTGCATTAGCAGTTATCGGATATGTGGGACAAGGATAGCAATGAACCACTCCTTGTGCTAAACATCGCTCATCCGAAAGCTGACTCGAGCCATCAATGTCTTAAACCGTTGATCAAAGTCCCAAAATTTTTCATTAGGGAATTGCTTGATTTCTTTCAACTCAGTAATGTATTGAGCCTCAGACTTTGGTTTCTTGAATTCTTGAAATAACCCCTCACAGATCTCATCCAATGTTTTCATTGTACCTCCCTAAGGGATCAACATGAATCTCATGTACCAATCCATTGCATGACCCATGAGGGTGGTCACCAACTGGATTTTCTTGACAGTGTCATCCATAGTCTGTCAGTTAGTCTAGATTGCCTCTCACAAGAACCAGTATTTCTCTAGGTCATCGGTGTTGTTTCCATGAAATATTGGTAGCTTCATTTCATCGCTCACCATTCTAGGCCTTCTTCCTCCAGTTGGTACTCTACTACTATATTGTTGCTGACATGTCGGGAAAGTCGATGTAGAATGCATGTTTCTTCCTGGTGGTGTAGTAGTGTGTGGATGTGTGGACACGTTACTGCTGGGGTTTGATCCTATCATTATTCTGGGTGTAGCCTAGGCCTGGTCATCATTGTCTTCACTGAAAGATCACTTTGCCCCATGTGGTTTTTCTTCGTGGTATCACACTTTGATCACCGCAGGACCTTCTCCTATCCTCTACCTCTTCTCTCGAAACCTTGCTCCTCCTCTTGTACAACCCCTTGTTTCCTCGACGACCTTCGCACTCTCACCAGAAGTCATGCCCGTCTACCCCTTACCTTTCCATGTGTCTCCTTCCTTTCGTCGTGGTGCCCATAGCCTCCGCACACCAGAGTTCCACTACTCTTGGTCCATCTTGAGAATACATTTTTTGTAGATAAGCTATTTAATAGATAGTTTTAGCGATAGCAAAAATTTACCTCGTGATCCGTTGAAAAATTCCCTTTATGCTTCGCTAACTTATTTATTAGTATCAACTGGAAACTTGGTAATGTATCCCTCAAGAATACTATCCAACCACACCTCAACAGCCTGCGATGCCTTATTGTATGTTTCTTGTAATTCCTGTTGTTATCTCCCAAAAATAATTTATTTTTCGTATGAAGAATTTAATTCACTCAATAAGGGACATGAATGTCACTAACAGTTTGAAAGCCTCTGTTGCTGATAAAAAATTCACAAATTTGTAGCTTTGGTGGCTTAGGCGAGGATCAGAACATCTCATTTTCCACTGACACACTTAGAAACTATGGCTTCCACGATCAAATGAACTCTTCGGTGATCGGAAGAACTAAAGAGAATGTAGCAGCGAGGCAAGGATGATAGGTTCTGAAATGTTGGTGATATGAAGAACTAAATACTTCCAAATTCAAGTATCATAAATCGGAACCACTACTTGATAAGGCATCGAAACTTGAAAACACTAACCGTCGGCAAAATTGTCCACTAAGGAGCCGAAACAGCGGACGATATATAGACTACGTCTTATGATCAATCAATAGAAAATCATCGGTGATCAGAAGAACTAAGGGCTATGGATCGGTGAGCTAGTTCACTGAGGAGCCGCAACGGTGGGAGACAGACTGACTAAGGCTTCCGATCAATGACAAAAATTATTTCAATAGCGCGACGATAGGAAATTATCAGCGATCAAAAGAATGAAGGACTATGGATTGGCGAGTTTAGAACTAAGTTCCTTCGTAGTGTTTGTGGCACAAAGAACTAAAGCTTTGATTCCTTTGTCGAACAACTTCCGACAGTGATAATATTAGTTCGTTTCACCTCCGAAACAGTGGCAACATTCTTCTTTGAGGTTTCTATGCATTAGTTGTTTCGGCTTCCAATCCTGACAAGCTAGTGATGGAAATCACCGATGACATTAATCATTTGAAGCACCGACATTGTGGCAGTGTTCTGGTCTAAGGCGTCGACGGGTTAGAGGTTAGAACTTCCGATCAGCGACCGCGGCAATAGGGTAGAAAAATCTAGCGGATTAAATAAGAAAGAGCACCTATGATCACTATCAAACACTTCAGTTAAATGCCAAAACACTGGCTTTTGGAGGAAATTTCACACTGAACCAGCAGTGGTGATGATCAGCGACCGCGACGACAAGATAGGGAAATCTGGCGGATTAAATGAGGAAATTCACTTCAGACTGAACCAGCAGTGGTGATTATTAGCAACCACTTCAGTTATTAAAAGTTTGCTCAATGAACTAGATCTTCACAATAGATAGACAAATAATTAGCAAGGGTTTGAATCCCTAATCTAAAAAAACTATCACTTCCAAGTATTTTTGTGTAAACAGATCGGATTTTCAGGATTTGTCATATTTGTAGAAGGCTATAAAGCCCATTATTGATTTTATAATAGAGGTTCAATTTCAGGGATTTGCAATCCTATTCTATTATCAAGCGTCTCATCTTGTTTATTCTAAATATAAGCTCTTTTGTCATGATTTGTTCAACCATCGTCTTTATCTTTGCTGTATTTATGCCTGAATGTGCATTTAGGTGATCTTCAAGTTGATTAATAGCTAATAGCTATCATCCTATTGGTGAGTTAATGTGATTTTATTTATAAGTACCATCCTTGTCAGGATTTAGCCATTTATATGCATTTGTTTTGTATGTAAGTCTGCCAGCTTGATGAGTTCTCCATCCCTATACCTTTTTGTCAAACTACTGAACAAGTTGTAACTAAAATCCTTGTAATTGAGTAATCTTCATGCATGTCTTGAGAGTGGGAGGTTATGCAGGTCACCTAACTTGATCCATGTTAGAAAACCCTAAAAACATTTTAAGTTACTAGCCATCCTCGAGCTAAAACCTAGAGGAGTTTCCTGTAGTGATAACAAATTGGCATCGTTTCCAGGGAGAAGAGATTGAAGCTTAGCTTCCCTGGGAGATGACACAGATCCATGCTTTGATGATAGACAAAGCTTGGACACTATTATGGTTGTAATCATCTATCTGGCGACTCCATTGATATAAGGTGGCTTCAAGAAGACCAAGTACCATAGAAAACCCTAAGGGGCCACCAGCAACACCAATTTCAGATCCAGAAGAAATTTTGAGGAAATCTAGGGCTCTACTAAGACAAACTAGCAGTGCTGCACAAAAGGCTACATCAGGTATTTCAAGAAATATTTCTGCTATTATTTCTTCTGTTGAAGTTCTTAATTCCTAGGAATTTTTAGATACATTAGAAAAATATAGGGGCTGGGCATCTTCAAGTACTACTGCTTGTGAAGATCCAATCCCTGGTGACTCCATTGGGATAAGTATACCATCGCCTTCTCAACAAATATCTTCATCAGTGTTTCCTTCCACGTCCCAATCCATATCCATTCCCAATATGGCTACCCCTCAATTTACCAAGATGGAAAGGATACCGGTAGCTAGGTATGCACCCCTAATTTTTCCAAATCCTCTCACAGCCATGCCTACTAGGGATTACCTCGAGTATATGCCTGAGTTTACAGGGGAAGGGGATTTCACTGTTGAAGAACATCTAGAGGATTTTTGTAGCTATGCGGAAAATATTAATATAGAACAAGAAGATGTATGGACCACGGTTTTTGTGAAAAGGCTAGATGGCTAGGCTAGAAATTGGTTTAAGGAACTATCGGTTGGGTCAGTGGCAGGCATAGAGGCCCTAGATGACATTTTCCTAAAGCATTAGGGAGAGAGGAGAGACCACCTCTACTACATCACATAATTCAGCAACTTGAAAAGAGAAAATGGGGAGTCTGTCTCAAACTTTACCAAGAGATTCAACAACATGTACAACAAGATCCCCATGGAGATTAAGCCCACCGATACCTTAGCTAGGATAACTTATGCAAATGCCTTTGACTCTGACTTTTGCCTACTTCTCAGAGAAAGGAGGTCTTCCTCCTTATCACTCATGCAGGATGCTGCCTTGTAGGTAGAGTCAAACATTCTGGCATCTCAGAAGGTCAAAGGGAAGATACACAAGAAAAAGTAGCCAACAGACTATAGTGGGGCTTCTGTATCTGAGAACAAGATTGACAAAATGACCAAACTTTTAGATAACCTGACTGTTGAAATGTCTAATTTGAAGGACCAAGGATATCTACTAGTGAGAGCTAAAGGGAAAAGTGACTTTGCTCACCGAAACCCAAATTGTGTTCCTTATAGAAGAGGAAACCCCCCAGTTCAGATTCTCAGAAGGGAGAGAAATCAAGGGGAATACCAGAGGATAAGAGCACCATTTCAAAATGTTGTATTAGAATAAGAGCCCAAATTCATTGAAGAAGAAGGAGAAGCGGAAGACAATATCCACTGCATGGAGGATGAGGTGGACTATTCTTTTCTGACACAAACAGAATATGAGGAAGCCCTGATTGATGAGTAGATCACTAAAGAAGCTGTCTATCAGGATGATGGTCAAGGAGGTTACCAACTAAGATCTAGGCTGGTTTCTCCCCTCAAGAAGAATGTTGTACCTGTCAAGCAGCTTGCTGCACCAACTAGACATGTTGTTGTTTTACCAAAAAAGGTGGTTGTCCCATCCATAGCTTTGCAAAAACCAGCACCTTCAACCACACCTGATCAAGTCCAACCCAAACCTACTGCTCATGAGGTAAGGTTTCCAGATAGGCTGCATTATTCTTTCAACCTTGAGTTTGAAATTCAAAAATTGAAAATCCCTTTCCCTTTAATTGAGCTAATGAAGAATGATGCATTTAAAACCTCCATTCTAAATTCCCTTCAGCCCAAGGTGCATATTGACACTGAATTTGTGAACCTGTAAGATGAAAATCCTGTTGTAACCCTGGGCCCCATGATCGAAGACCTAAAGGACTCCTTCCCACAATTCTATATATCCTTGAACATCCATGATAAAATCCTCCATAACTATCTGCTGGATTCACGAGCCTCTCATAACCTAATGCCAAAGGCTGTGATGGATGAGATTGGCCTCAACATCACCAATCCCTACCATAATTTATTCTCCTTTGAATCGAGGAAGGTTAAGTGTTTGGGCCTTATCAAAGACCTTGATGTAAACTTCACTCAACTACCTTTGAAAAGCATAATGATGGACATCGTAGTGGCTGATATTCCTCCAAAATTCGGCCTCTTGCTGTCACGATCATGGAGCAAAAGGATAGGTGGCACCCTTCAGATGGATCTCACATATTCCACCATTCCCATGTTTGTAGGGGAGACTAAGAGGCTATATAGGGAAAATCAGCTAGCATACATTATAAGCAAGGAGAGCCACTCAATGAATCACCTCATCTACACACTAGACATCGATTTCGGGTCTTGCATTTTGCAAGTAGATGATAATCAGTAGATATCAGTTTAGCTCACTAAGCCCACCCATCAACAGCCTGAAGAAGTCACAATAGCGATCTAGACCATGTATTTTGATGGGGCTAGTGCTCAAAGCTCGGTAGGCACGGGTGTAGTATTGATCTCCCCATCTAAGGAAAAAATTCACCTGTCTTATAAGCTTGATTTCAAAACCACGAACAATATAGCAGAACATGAAGCCTTGCTGCTAGGAGTTAAATCTTCCAAGGATATGGGGATCATGTGCGTGAAGATTTTCAAGGATGCAGACCTCATAATACAGCACGTCAACAACATTTTTCAGACAAAGAATATCAGAATGAAGGCCTATAGGGACGAGGTATGGAAACTCAGAGACTCATTTATGTTTTTGGAACTATCATATATTCCCAAGGATTTGAATCACCTGGATGATTCCCTTTTTGTCTCTAGAATCCTGTTAATTCCTCCTTTCCCCCCTAAACTCATCTATGATGTTCATGTCAAGTACAGACCCTCTCTGCCAGATAATGTAAAATTTTGGAGGGTGTTAGAGAACGATGACGAGCGTAGTAATTCTATGACATACACATAGACCAGGAAAACCTTAACATGGAGGAATCCAAACAACTCAAGTTAAAAGATAAAGTGACTAAGTAGAATATTATCCAATTTCCCGGCAACTACATACCTTGAGGTCTAGTACCATCTGAAGAACTGTTTGATCACAATGACATCCCTTTCAAGTCTACCAAAAGGGAGCTAGATCCTGCTATCCAATAGCAAAACATAGGCATCGAAAGCCATCCAAAACTGATAATTCTATCCACTGGGCTAACTGTTGGACAGAAGTCTGAATTTTGCAGCTTGATAAAAGAGTTTGTTGATGTCTTTGCATGGGAATATAGTGACCTAAAAACATATGACACTAACATCATCTAGCATAGGATTCCTTTGTAGAAACACACCATTCCTTTCAAACAGAAGCTGAGACCCATCAGCCCTCTTCTATTACCAGCGATTGAGAAAGAGATCCACAAACTCCTCAAAGCCAAGATCATAATTCCCGTCAAGTATTCCAAGTGGATTTCAAATCTAGTAATGGTAAGAAAGAAAAATGGAGAAATTAGGATGTGTGTGGATTTTAGAAACTTGAACAAACGTTCCAAAAAAGACAGCTATCCATTGCCCAAGATGGAACACCTATTGCAGAAAGTCTTAGGGGATAGAGTTATGTCCTTCCTTGATGGCTTCTCTGAATACAACCAAGTTGCTATGTACCCTGATGACCAAGAGAAGACTATCTTTACCACCCCCTGGGGCACCTTCATGTATGCTAAAATTCCATTTGGGCTAATGAACACTGGGGCTACTTTTCAGAGAGCCATGGACCTAGCTTTTGTAGGGCTAAAATATAAATTTGTGCTGATATATTTGGATGACTTTATAGTTTACTCTCACAGCCATTATGACCACTTGCAGCATTTAAGGAAGGTATTTTTGAATTGCAGAAGGTATGGAATATCACTGAACCCCAAGAAGTCCCAGTTTGCACTCAATGAAGGAAAGCTCCTAGGCCACATAGTCTCAGCTGTTGGTGTAAAGATCGATCCGGTAAGAGTGGAGGAAATTCAACAATTGTCAATACCAAGGTCAAAAAGAGACATTCAATCCTTTTTAGGCAAGATAAAGTTTGTCAAGAGATTCATTCCAAATTTCTCTGATCTGGTAAAGCACATAACATCCATGCTAAAAAAGGATGCATAAATCAAGTGGACCGACCAAGAAAGAAATTCTTTTGAAGACATTAAGAAATCCATCATGGAGGCCCCAACCCTGATTAGTCCTGAATATACCAAGGGTTTTTACATTTTCTCTTTTGCATCTTATGACATAGTGGCAGTGGTACTATCACAAAAGAATGATGAAGGTCTTGATCATCCAATTGCTTTCTTCAGCAGAACCTTGAGAGATGTTGAGATGAAGACTTTCATAATATATATTCTCCTTGCAAAGGTCATTATGTATGTCCCTTCAGCTACCATGAAGGATGTTTTGACTCAACCTAACATTTCTGGGAAGAGAGCTAAGTGGATTGCCAAACTCATTGAGTTTGATGTAGAGGTGAAACCCACCAAGCTAGTAAAGGGATTAGGTCTGGCCAAAATCATGGCCAAAGAAAACTGTGAAGTGATGGGAATAAATTTCACATATGTCAGATCAACAAAGGTGCAGACTGTGGTAGCAACTGAAACAGAAGTAAATCAAGACCAGAATAATAGTCCACCAGTAGCTGAGAACATATCCTCATGTGAGTGGTACTCACGTATCATTCATTTTTTGCTTAAATTAGAAGTTTCTCCTGA
Source organism: Pseudotsuga menziesii (assembly GCA_001517045.1). NCBI lineage: Eukaryota > Viridiplantae > Streptophyta > Pinopsida > Pinales > Pinaceae > Pseudotsuga > Pseudotsuga menziesii. The sequence goes on from LPNX011011879.1 coordinate 90,364, forward strand.
TATCACTCCTAACCAAACACGAGCTCTTAAGTTGAAATCTGTTAAGTTTTTCATAATTGACAAACTGTTGTACTGGAGGGATCAGTATGGGATTTTGTTAAGGTGTTTAGATAAAGAGGAAGCAGAGTAGGTCATGCATCACTTTCATTCCAGTACATGTGGAGGCCACCACTACTGGAAAACCACAACCCACAAGATCTTAAAAGCAAGATACTATTGGCCAGTACTCTTTGCTGATGTATGCACTTTTGTAAGGGCCTATGACCAATGTCAAATATTTATAGGGAAGAAGCAACTCAAATCCTTGTCCCTTAATCCTGTTGCAGTGAATGGGCCTTTCCAGCAATGGGGTCTAGATTTCATAGGTGAAATAAATCCATCTTCCACTGGACAACATAAATGGATCTTAGTAGCCACTAACTACTTTACCAAATGGATAGAAGCAGTACCCACCAGAAATGCCACTCATCAAGTCATCATGAGATTCTTATATGAGAACATCTTCAGTAGGTTTGGTTTCCCAGTAAGGTTAGTAGCTGATAATGCACCGACTTTTAAGGCTAGGGCATTAGTTAAAATGTGTGAATCAATGGGTATTCAACTGGTGCACTCCACATCCTATTACCCACAAGGTAATGGCATGGCTGAGTCATCCAACAAAAGCTTAGTCGGAATCATTAGGAAATTGATAGAGACAAATCAGAAAAGCTTGGATTCAAAGCTTAACTTTGCTTTATGGGATGATAGGGTGATAGAAAAAAGATCCATAGGGACTTCTCCATTCAAACTAGTTTATGGCACTGAGGCCATCTTTCCTATCCAACTCATCCTTCCAGTGGAAAAGTTCTTTCAAGAAGAGGAGGATGAACCAAATGATATGATGAGAAGGATGATGGATTTGGTGGAGCTATGGAAAATCAGGGAGCAAGTTATAGGAAAATCAGAAGCTCATCAACAGAGGATAAAGGGCATGTTTGACAAAAGAGAAAAGGAAAAAAACTTCTAGGTCAGAGATTGGGTCCTCAAGTGGGATGCTATCAGACAGGACAAGGGGAAACATGGAAAATTTGACTCTTTGTGGATTGTCCCTTTTGTGATAGCCCAAGTACCTAAGAATAACACCTTCAAATTGTAGAATCTGGAAGGTGAAGAGGTATTTGATGGCCCAGTAAATGGGTGGTTCTTGAAGCTCTATTTTATTTGAGGCTTTGAAGCCTTATGATTGTAAATTACTGGATAGTATGTTGTTTTTCTTTTAGAATAAGATTCCATGCCCAAAGGAACAATAAAGGATAGTGTTAAGTTACTTAGTTGCTTTTAGGGAAAGGAATTTTGGTCTAGGGTTCTTGGGACCTCACTGGGAGATTCCCATCCCCAAGTAGGAGCCAGATGTTATCTCCCAAAAATAATTTATTTTTTGTATGAAGAATTTAGTTCACGCAATAAGGGATATGAATGTCACTAACAATTTGAAAGCCTCTGTTGTTGATAAAAATTTCACAAATTTGTAGCTTCGGTGGCTTGGGTGAGGATTGGAACATCTCATTAGCCACCGATAGAGATAACACCTATATAAGCTCTGGAGTCCAAGATTTCAGATATCCTCCCTGGAAGTTTGTTTTCTTAGAAGTGAACTTCGCCAACCAATCATAGAAGATGACAGGAAGCTCACAGAAGAACAATTCGTGAGGACCATCGTCAATATATATGTCCAACCAATTACTCATCGACATCTTCAGATTTTGATTTTCTATTTCAGTAAATTCTCGCAGTTTTAGATCAAACTACCCCTCGATCTCCAGTCGAGTCGACTACCAAAACATATCCTCCTTTAGATCGTAACTGGGTCTCGACAATGGAACCATTTTTTGGATAAAACCCACCAACAAAACTTTGCCAATAGGGGTTCTCACTATGTCGATGCCGCGCGATTTCCCTGAGTATCGGCCCAGACAGGTTTTACCCTACCCAACAACATCCATAGAGCAGATAAGGTTTCCCTCAAGGAATTCAAGGGAGAGCTATCAAAACCGATTTTCCGGCAGTAAGAAGGGAAGATATGGCATCTACGGCTTTGACAACACAACTATGAGATTACTTTAGGCCATTCAACAGAACTAAGAGAGTCCTCACAATTCATTTTCACAACTACAGATCTTAACAGATTGCATTATTCATTCATCGCAGTAGTATCATTCATAAAACAACTCTAACAAGCTTCATTATCATTCATCAGAATTGCAATAGAATAGGGACAGAACGCATCATTGGTTCATTACAGCAACATCAGTAAATCATAAACAGATTCACTACACTTCTCATTGACATTGCAGTAGAGAAAATAGGAAAACAGAAGACAACATTTAGGAAACAACCATCATGTCATATTAATTCTGAGCAATAGATCCAAACCAGATAATTCTTCTCCACAACAGGAGATTACATCCCAACATTCAACAATTGACACAGACAGATCGCCTCGAACTCTTATCACATTGATCATGAATCTTTCTTGTCTCTATGTGTCATATCTCCTATCATGTGTCTTATACAATTGCAAAACTAGTTCTATATAGAAGCTTGTGCCTTTACATCAAAGGTCCACTTCTAACTAACTTCTAACCAATAATGACCTATGTCCAAAAAACATGGTCAATTAATACGTTAAATATTCAAAAAGAGATTATTCTTCTTCCCATCGGGTGGATCTAGCCTTGCGTGGTGTCGGGTGAGGTTGCACAGCTGCTGCGATGATGTGCAACTCACTTACCCAAAACCTTTGCCAACAAGCCTCCAACATAGTCTTGTGTCTTGTCCCCGAGCCACGTCAGGTTGACAGGGTATGTGCCGATGTCTTGGTCTTGAAATATTCGAATTGTTGTGAGATCTCTCGAACCTGGAGTTGGAATTTGTTGGCAGCGCTTTGACAGTTGATCAAATCCTGCTGCACAGGGTGTGCTTCCCCAGCCTTTCCATCAACCATCTGTCAACTTCCTTGCACCACCTATAGTGTTGTGACTGCTTTGACGACCAGCTTCCCACCAATCTCTTGAAACTCATCCAACTGGGGATAGCGCTTTTTTTGATATTCTTGGGCACGGGTAGCTCGCTGCTGTAGTTCCTTCAACTCCTCATACCATGTGATCTGCACCATAAGTGCCAATGCTCACAGTGATTTCTTGATTGTTGTCAACTATCCTTCAGCTTCTTGTGCCTACTTGGTCAACTGGTCAAGTTGCTCATCTTAGACAATGCGGTGCTAGAACTGCGTCGATGCCTCCATGATTTTCCTTGCTTCTTGCTCCATTGTTTCAAACCGGGTCGCTATCTCCTTGATAGTAGTCTTCCATTCGGAAACCTACTCCGATGGTGTCTTTAGATGGACCAGGGAATTGAGTGTAAGATTGGTGTCCTGGAGCTTGATAATAGTTTTCCTAAGTCGCTTGGCCTTAGCGATTGCAGTAAGCTCAAAAGTGCTCTCAAAGATATGTTGGTAGGCCTCATCAACGGCTTGCTCGACCTCACCACAACTTGTGCACAGCTACGCTTTCTCAATGATAAAGTGGTCTTGTGCCTTCTTAAGCTCGATGAATTCCTCGACAGCCTTGCACTACATATCAGCCTGGGCTGCCTTCAATGCCTCGATCTCCCATACCTTCTTTTCTGTGAGCTCCACCCTGACCTGATGTAGTTCCTCACCTTTTTTTTGTAGCTTCTCAGCTGCGCTCCGTGACTGCACATACCCATCACTCAGCTCCTTTTTCCTATCCTCCAATTCCTGGGTGGAAACATGCTACAACTCCACAATCGCTTGAGCGGGTAACTTGTTAAGATCCAATGCAATACTCTAGATTAGCCGCAGTAACAGGTTATTTTATTCAATTCCCGCGTCGATCACAATCATGGAAACTTGAATGTTCCTGGCCCACTGTTATAGTGGATTTCACCACTCTAGGTGAATCACACTTTGTATGGTCTTCCCCTGTCCCGCTGCAGACTCTTTAGACCCCATGGACCATATTTTATCCTTTGATGTTTCCTTGATAATCCCTAAAATTATATAAAAGATGATATATGTGTCTTTTTCCCCGATAACCGTGTACATACGCGGGTTTGACCCCTATAACCGTGTACATCGGGATGTGTGCATAGTCCAAATCCTTTTGGAGTTTTCCTTGACATGGATCCGACTCATTCGACTCTTGGCCTTCCATATTCCTTGAGATCGCTTAGATTCGACCCTTCATTATCCCTTGTGAAGCTATATAAGGAACCCCTTGGTACATTGAAGGCGTATAGAGAGATTTAAAGCAACGAAACTATAGTCCATTGTTGCCAGAATTTATGCTTGAGTCTGCATCCCTTTGTCCCTTTGGAGCACTGTTGTGTTCTTCCCAAGCTTGCCCTTTGCTAGTGAGCTTGCTATCATGAGATGGAGGATTGAGGTGGTGGAGGCCCAAGTGGGGGATTCAGTTTCTCCGGTTCGCAGACATGCCGTCAGAGGTTGTATCTATCTTGTAATATCTGATTTATATTAATAAGAACTATCTTTCCTTGTCCAATGATGTGTGTTTGATTGAATATTGTATCCATTGGAATATGTCAAATGCTTTTACATTATTGATTATATATGCTAGAATAGATCTAACACCATGATATATAGTATGCTTGTATTGTTTACTTGTTGTTGAGGAAGTATTATATCAATTCAAGCTGAATATTGGAAAGCTCAACGGGGATCTATTTCAACTGTCCAGAATAAGGTACAAGGTCTGATCCTTTAGTGTTAGACATTTTATTTCTATTGCATATTGGGAAAGATTGATTTCTAGAGTCAAAGCTATCTATTGTGGTACCCCAAGCCATAGGAATTTCTCTCCGTAACAGAATTGGTGACTCCGCTGGGGAGTTCCTAGTAGTTGTCCTTTGGGGGTGATTTTCTCGGCATTCAATGTATTTGAATTGCTGTTTCTCTCTTGTTTCTGTGTCGGTTCTGGGGGCATGTATGCTTGGTAGAGTCTGATTGGAGTGAATTCTGTCTCAGCCTATCTGTTTGCCTTGTTTTTATGCACCTTTTCTTCCTGTACGTGGGTTTTTGATTTACAGTCACGTATACACGCGGGTTTACTGCGAACAGTCACGTATACCCTGGATTTTTCCCTTTTTGTGGAAGTTAATTGGTTGCTGGGTTAATGATGTTAGTTGCTGAGTCTCCTTTGGCACTGCCTGAGTCTGTTTTGACCTCTGGTTCTGACTGGAAACATTTTTTTTAGCCTAAATTTTTTTTTAGGAAAGTTCTTGTCATGGCATTTTCGATTTTTTGTTTGAGATTAGTGCATTAGAGTTATTTTACCTTAGTGCTTTGCTGGGATGCTATCAATGTGTGCTTGCAGAGTCTGGGGGTGGTAGGATCATTCTTTTGCTTTTTGCATCTCTTATATTTTCAAAAAATCCAAAAACATTTGCTTATCATAATGCGTTGCATTTTGCATTTTGCATTGTACTTGCATTAGATCTAGATTTGCTTTGGAGTACTAGTTAGGAATTCATATAGGAAAATTTGCATTCATCATTTGAAGAAGAAATTGTGCATTTCACGTAGTAGCATACCCTATTTACATGGACACAATGCATTTGCATTGATTGTTACGGTGTGCATTTTACTTCTGTTGCATCATAACACCACTAGTTGCACGACCATATCCTATTTTTGAGTAATAAAGCCAACTAAAATCAACGCTAATTAAAATGAATTACACTCTTTTCTTTTCTAGGGTGAACCAACAAGCTTAGGTTTTGGGATCTTGGAATAGTTCATTGTAAGTCAATTCTCCAAGATCACTAAACAACAACATCTAGGTGTCTGTCCAGGAAGTGTGTGAAATCCTTGGTATAACCATCATTCTCAGGATCCTCCTCTCAAACAGGAGTTAAGCATGCGGAAGTGTGAGCGGTTATTTAATGGGATGACCGCTAGTCATAACTGAGTAGCATCGGCAATATTGCCAGGATTGTATTCGTATCTCGGGGCTCTTTCGAGAGTTTCGAGCTTTGCTACCCTGTCCATACAGTCAATCCCACCTGCGACTGTCTGCCTGAGCTTTGATTATATTGAGGTGACCTTAGTGACCTTACCTAGGATATCGAGGGGGTACTTGTAGAGGTTATTCTGCATGTGTCCTGGCCAAGTTGGGGTCGGACAGCACAGTCGCTATACGCATTGAAGCTAAGGGCCACAATAATTGGTTACGTACCTTCGCTTGTTGTGTATGGGAGTCTCAGGCCTCTCCTAGGCGAGACATACCTGCTTCATTCGGGAGCTCACTTATCCAGCCCTTGTTTTCTTGCATTTGGATTTAGATTTTATTAGTGATTGCTCTGTGCATGCTAGTTGGCCTAGGGTTTACGTAAATAGAGAGTCTTTGCTTTTTGTTGAGTCATTGTGGATTCGAGTGCGGTTCCTCGCCGTTCTCGTCGGTTAGCAGGACTTCCGCCTTCCACTTCTCCTCCTCCTTTGGGAGAGAGACCTAGACAGTCCAGGTGGACTATGTCACACACTGATTCACACACCATGGAGGATCATTCAGAGACTATTCCTGAGCCATCTCCTCTCCTTCGTGTTGACGATGGGAAATTTACTCCTACATACGATCCGTCACCTGACCTAGCTGAGTTCGGTCCCGTGATTTCCTAGATAGGATCTTTGCATGATAGACCTACTCACTCTAGGGATGATTCCCCGTTGACACATTACCGGTATGGAATGCCGGAAGATGCCGAGACTCACTTTGACCCTCCTAGCACTAGCTATGGTAGTTATGCTATGACTGGTTTTCCTATGCATGATTTTACATTTCATGTTGAATCAGACTTTGAGCCTAGAACTATGCCTGGGGGAAATCCCACTCCTTACCTTGCGGAAAGGTTTGGGAGTACTAGTCACATTGCACCTTCCATCCTAGTGGTGGAAGCTCCATCGCATCCCCCTCCTAGGTCTAGGGTTAGTGATCCGATTAGGATACTGGGTCCGAGACGGGTGACGATAGGCACTAGTACATATCTTATTACTGAGATTCCTTCGTCCTCGGTTCCGAGTTCTTCAAATGTACATCCTCCACCTTATCCATGTGGTCCTTTGAGCCAATATATGGCTACGAGTCAGGTCCATGCTGCAGTTACTAGACCAATTGTGTCTCAAGTCCATATACCACCCGCTGCTTCAGGAGGCTATATTCACCCTTCTAGTGGTCAGCTTGTTACGTCGGGGCCATATATACCTACTTTGGGTATGTATGTTCCCCCTTCCGGAGCTTATCTTCCTACCTACGGAGTGTCCCATGGGACATCGCATGCGATGACCTATGGACCTTATTACGCTCCGTAGTATGGATAGGTTTCTTCACCTTATGGAGCCGGGTATCAATAACCTGCTTACTCTCCTAATTATGGCTTCGTAGCTCCTATTAGTCAAGGTCCACCTTACTATGGTACTTCCATGTCACCTTATACAGGTCAGACAGGAGGAGGACACTATGGCCAAGGCCATGGTGGTGCTCAAAACTATGTGAACCAGGGAGCGTTCCATTGACCTCATCATGCTAAGCTCCCTTTCCTCACGACGCTCAACCTTCCTGACTTATCTAGACTTATGAACAATCTCGTGGCTCATGACCCGGCTTGGCCGGCTGTCCCTACCAAGCTTCCTTCAGACATACCTATGTTTGAAGGCAAACCAGGGCTAGCAAATTGGCCATTTCAGCTAGCCCCTCAATAGCCTGATGCTCAAATGGTTTATTCTTGTTTGCCTGTTTTCTCAATGACATCACCTGGTGGGGGTCGTAGTTCATATTTACATCTTTTATGAAATCCATATCCTCCATCAACTTTTCTACAAATGCCATGGCACCTTTACCTTTAAAAATGAAAGGGCCGACTTTAAATGGAAATTTAATATTCGAAGATTTCTTGAAAGCACCAAAGTGCTCTTCCTCAGACAGTAATCTTTGCCTCATGAACTCCAGTGCGAAAATCCTTGGGGTCAAGAAGGATGGTAGCCTATAAGGCTGACCAGTAAAGCCATATATTATTAACACTGTGTAACCTCTGTACAAGAACCAGTCCCCCACCCGATCTTTGGGTGACGACTGCATTAGACATCTCATTTCATCCAGGACACGGGGCAGGTCCTCATCAAATAACATCCTGTATATTTCAGACATGATCGAATTGGAAAATTCAACCATGTTGATTTTCTTGGGCAAATCAGAAGAACATAGAGCACTTAAGAACTTTAATTTAGTAACATTAGAACATAATAACATGTTAAGCAGGTATGTTTGAAACCTAAAGAACTGGACCTTGGGAAATTCAGTCAACTGGAGGTGGATCGCTTCGGCAAGGTACTCATCTAAATTAAGCGCGGGGACTGACTGGGACTCGGGACTTAAAGAATTTATTTTTAACAAGAAACCAAGGATAACATCACCTATATGACAATCGTCATCTAGACCTAACACTTGACAGACCAAAGACATTACCAGTTGCACCTTAGTTCTAAAAATGTGCAAGGGGTAAGGTGAGAAAAGGCCTTCAAGAAACTGACCTTCCTTCAGGATACTTGACAGGAATCGAGAGCGACTTTCACTTTCGCAATTTTTGAAAAGCTCGGCAAGGACAGACTCGTTTATAGACTCATGATTTACAGGGTAGCTTTCGGGCAGGCTAAGGTTTTCTCTGACAACTGAAGCATCAATTTTACACAGTATTTTCGACGCGGACCGACTCACAATGATCCTCTGAGAGGGAGAATAGTTCATCGCACACCATTCGGCAAATTCAGGGAAGTGGAGGGTTTGCTCAAGGGTGAAATGGTACAAATAATACTTGCATACATTCAGAACGTCATTCCCCTGTGAAAAATAAGACCACAATTTCTCTTTGCTGCCGGACATGCTCCCTGTGGACAGGAAGGGGTCGCAGATGCCCCTGTGTCTGTCTATTAAAAATTCCTCTCTGTCATCCACCACCCAACCAGACACACAAACCTCACTCCCTTGGTCCATTTCTTAATTTATAATGGTAATTGGACGAAGGAGTTACAGGATTAAAGTCCTACCTGGCGTACTATGGAGGCGTGTGTTCGGAACGTGCCTGGTACTGACAAATGGAAGCTCCCAAATCACCAGGTCCTTTTTGCCGAGTCCCGAGCAAATAAAATAATCATTGGAGAGGTCAACCCTGCCTTTATAGGACCACCCAATTCGCCACGTGGACAGCATTTATTTCCGCAACCACCACTTATCCCTAACTGCCGTGCGCTTCTATTTTCCGGTTTCATCCAAGACCGTAGATCTGGTTTCTCTTTAATTTCTGGCCTTTGGATCTTGTGCCACGTACCCCGTTTTTCCCAGCGCCTTGGTGATAAACGACGTGCCAGTCTCCATCCTGGAATGATCTCCCACCGTCGATGAAATCTTTTTTCATCATGAGCCATTGGATCGGGTGACACGTACCGAATTCCGCTGGGAGTCTGGGACTTATCCCCCATGCAAGTTTCAACCCCGGAATCGATCCCAACCGTTGATCATTCCGCCTTTAAGTTTCGACCATTGGATCAAGAACTATGTAATGAATTCCCCTGGGATCCTTTCTTTTATCCAACGTGCAGCTTTGATCCCTAGAATTGTTCTCAGCCGTTGATGTGATACCCCTTTAATTCTCCACCGTCGGATCATATGCCACGTACTAAATTCCGCTGAGCACCTTGAAATTATCCACCGCGCTAGTTCACTCTTCGAAAATCATAATAGCCGTTGATCTGGATCACTTCGATCTTCAACTGTCAGATCGAGCACCGGGTAACTCATTCCGCTGGGTGCTGTAGGTTTATCGATCGAGCAGGTTCTGGTTTCGGAATCAATCTCGACCGTAGATGCGATCTGACTGTGCCTCTCCCCCATTGGATTTAGTAGCCTGTACCTGATTCCACCAGATTGTGTCATTTTAACCAGGATGCAACTTCACAAAGCGGATTGGATGTAGACCGTGGATCTGCGCGAGACAATCTGATGGCCGCTGATCTGTGCGCCTGATAGATGCCCGGTCAAGCCTTTATATTCCTTGCATCTCCGAGGAGTGGAGAGAATACCAGCCGTTGATTTTCTTCCTTCTTCCATCACGGCCTAGGATCTTCGGTGACTTGATCGCATTTTGCTTATAGCTCCATTTTTACGATATATCCTTTGATCCAAGTATCCAAACAACCATCTTTCTTACTCCACCATGGTTTCTTATCCTCTTGATAAATAATGGTGTTAACAGCTGGCTCCATCTGGGGATGATATCCTCCCTGCGAGGTATCAAAGAACTCGTAGACCAGGTGCCTGTTTTTTATTTTGCATACTAACTCCCAAAAACCCATCTTTTGTTTTCTGTAAATATATCATTTTTAGAGATTTTTAGAAAATGAATGGTAAGCCTCCTGGATCTTAGGGCTTTCACTGCGAGATTCAAATGCACTCGGCTTACCATTCATGTTTATTTGTAAAGAAAAACAGGTATATACAATCTATGATACAAATTTTACCTTCCCCTTCAGGATAGGTAATGCTTCAGGTATCTTCCATTTACGGGGTTACTCTCCAGAAGAACCCCATCTGTATATTCCAGCAAAAATGCATTCTGTCCTCTGTACCCAGCAACAACATAAGGTCTGACCCACATAGGGTCAAACTTTCCATGCTTGTCTTCGTTAGGAGCATCCCACTTCAAAACCAGGTCATCAATCTGAAACTGCTCTTCCTTGATCCTTCTGTCAAAAATATTCTTCATCTTCTCTTGATGAGACTGCACTTTGTCATAAGCCTTACTTCTTCGTTCTTCGAGCTCGATGATCTAATTTATCCTCTGCTGTATGTGATTTGGTTCTTCTTGCTGATCCTAGAAATATCTCATAACAGGTACCCCTAGTGATGTTGGAAAAATGACTTCAGCCCCGTATACCAGTTGGAATGGAGACATGCCGATGGCTCTTTTAGTACTAATCTTGTCAGCCCATAGAGCATATTTTAGTTTGGTGTGCCAGGATCTCTTATTATCTTCCAGCAGCTTTTTGATAATCCTCACCAGGCTTTTATTTGAAGACTCAGCTAATCCATTTCCTTGAGGGTAATATGCAGTTGAGTGATTGAGGCTTATATGATACTTATGACAAAAGTTAATCATCTTCCTTGATTTGAAAGCAGCTGCATTGTCTGTTACTATCCTTTTTGGACACCCGAACCGAGCCAATATATTTTCTTCAATAAACTCTATGATCACATTCTCAGTGGCCCTCCTGGTAGGAATTGCTTCTATCCATTTAGTGAAATAGTCTGTAGCTGTCAAGATCCACCTGTGCTGACCTGATGATTTGGGGTTTATCTCACCAATAAAATCCAAACCCCATTGCTGGAAAGGAGCCTCAACTATTATTGGATTCAAAGGGAGAGGTAGTACATTTCTCTTCCCGTCGAAAATTTGGCATTGATGACATTTGCTGATTTCTTTATATACATTTGAGAATAATGTAGGCCAATAATAACCAGCTCTCAGGATTTTGTTTGCAGTCACCTTCCAAGAATGATGTCCCCCACAGTCCCCTTTGTGGAATTCTTTGGTAATTTGCTGCGCTTCATCCTCCAATAGACAATTTAGTAGAACTCCTCCAGGATCCTTCCAATAAAGATATTTATTTATGATACAGAATTTAGCAGATTTCAACTTTACAGATCTTGCTCTTGATTTACTTAACCCTTCTGGTGCTTGCAAATTTTGGAGGACATACACAATACCAGAGTACCATGGAGAGGCCACAAAGTCAGCCATCACTTCTATCTATGTGTCTGACTGATCAGACTGGTGAGTCAAAAAATTGATCTGTAAAGATTCACAATTTGAGTTTGTCATCATCTTTGCTAACCCTTGTCCTTTAACCAGCTTCGTAGTTTTTATTTCTATATCATATTCCAATAATGTAGCTATCCATCTCGCCCTCCTGCCTTCGGGGTCTGGCTGAGTCAAAATTGCTTTTACTGCAGCAGTTGGAACATGTGCAATTACATGGGAATGCAAAACATATATTCTGAAATCCTTTAATGCTTTAATCAGAGCATAGGCCTGCTTTTCCATGATATCATATTTCAACTCTCCATCCTGTAGCATTTTACTAAAAAAGGCTATGGGTTGTTCCAAATTTTCATCATTTTTCTGCAATAATACTGCTGCTATAGTATGTTCAGAAGCATATGAGAACACTGAAAAATCCTTGGCAAAATCTGGACTTACCAAGATAGGAGCTTCTGAAATGGCTTTCTTGATTTCCCGAAATGACTCCTTAGCTTCTGTATTCCATTTTATTTCATGACCTTTCTTCAACATATTTGTAATATTCATCAAGATCTCAGCAAAGCTTGGTACAAATCTCCTCAAGAAATTCACCTACCCCAGAAATGATTGTATCTCCTTTTTGCTTCTGGGTTCTCCCACCTTCAGAATTGCACTCACCCTTTCAGGATCAATCTTTATGCCATCCTTGGATATTATATGGCCCAGTAGCTTTCCTTCTTCTAATGCAAAATTAGACTTCTTAGGGTTCAAAGATACACCATACCTCCTACACTTCATGAAGACCTTCTCCAGATGATGCAGATGTTCTCTGTCAGACTTTGAGTAGACTGTGATATCATCCATATAAATCACCATGAAACTTCCAATTTCTCCTGCAAAGGCAATGTCCATAGCTCGCTGGAAAGTGGCACCTGCATTCATCAAACCAAAAGGCATCTTCGCATACATGAAAGTTCCCCATGGTGTAGTAAAGGCAGTCTTCTCCTGATCTTCTGGCGGCACTTTGATCTGATTATACCCAGAAAATCCATCCAGCATCGAAATCCTTTCAGCTCCCACCACTTTTTGCAGTATATGATCCATCTTGGGTAGAGGATATTTTTCTTTCATGGAGACCTTATTTAAATTGCGGAAATCTATGCACAGTATTATCTCTCCATTATTCTTTCTGACATGGACCAAATTCGCAACCCATTTAGAAAATATGAGTGTTACAATGATCTTGGCATCAAATAACTTCCTTATTTCCTTCTCAATGACAGGGATCAGTTTAGGATTGATCCTCCTGAGTTTCTGTTTAAAAGGCTTCTCCCCAGGCTTTATAGGAATAGTGTGCTGTATGATAGATGTATCATATTCTTTGAGGTCTTCATAACTCCAAGCAAACACATCTGTATATTTTTTCATCAACTTTACATACTCCTCTTTCTCTCTCTCCGCTAGCTTCTTGGATAATTTTATGATTTTAGGATTCTCCTCAGTGCCAATATTTTTATCTTCAATGGCATCACCAACAGGTTTCACTTTGGGGTTCTTGGCAACATCGTTTTGATCAAATAGCCTTTCTAAAGGGATCAAGCCTCTTGGTATGAAATTATTTTTTAGCTGGATGATATCCTTACCTCCCAAGGTTTTCTTTAACTTCTCAGCATCTTCTTCTATTTCGAATTCTTCATCACCTCCAGGGGTCCTATCATTGTCATTTTCATTGTCAAAATGAGTATTCACAAACTCCCCTGATAACTCTAGAAATCTTCGGATCTGCATATCATCTTCAAACACCTGCCAGTATTTGGAATTGTCAGGGATAGAATGTCTGTTCAAAATTTCCACCTGGTATTCTTTTTGGCTAGTCATTGGGGTCTCAAATCTCCCAGCAGATACTGCCAAAGAATCAGCCACCAAATTGTCAACCCTGGGAACAACCTAGATTGTATGCTCCGTGAAGAAATTATCAAGCATATCCCATACTTCATTTCTATAAGCCCTCATCCGAGGATGCCTGGCTTGATAACTATCGTTTACCTGGTTTATCACCAACTCAGAATCTCCCAAGATCCTGACTCGCTGAGCCCCCAAATCTTTCAAAGCATGTAATCCTAATAACAAAGCTTCATACTCTGCCACATTATTTGTGCATTCAAAAAGCAATTTGTATGACAAAGCTTTGAAATCATGAATAGGAGAAATGATGTAGACACCAGCCCTTGCACCAACCTTTGCAACAGATCCATCAAAGTACATTATCCATTGAACTTCTTTTTTCTGTTTTTCTTCCAAAGCTTCCTGTTCCAAAACTTCTTTTTCATCATTTTCCTGAGACTTCTTCTGCAATGTATTTTCTACCTCATGTGGGACAGCCTCATTAAAGAAAATGGAAGACCCCAAATCAGTATCAATAGCATATATGTGATGGATTTCAGGTTTATCTTGACTGCTAACCACATAGGGAGTTATTTTTTCACTATATAACCTTCTTTTACCATCTGGAACAGGAATCGTTGCATATGACATGCCCATCTGTAAACTACCTTTCAGCTTGGAGGTCCAATATCTTGACAGCAATACCCCAAATTTAGGTGGAATATGTTAGAATAATCAACCCATAGTATTTACCCATTTAGACATTATTTCATTTATTTTGTCTTATTTGCCTAGTCCATGAGTCCCACCATGTGCAAGTTGCTAATTGCCTATCCATAGAGGTCAAACTTGCCATTATTGACTCATGGAGCACTTGGGAAAGCCTTGGGAATCAAATCTGCTTTATTCCTGGCCTCCTAGGCTCCCATCTGCTTTTTCTGCTTTATTGCCTGCTTTTTCAGTGTTTTAAGGCACATAAGAAATCAATCATTAGGTGAGGTGAATCAGCTTTGTTTCCTCTTCCTCCTCCACTCTTTCCTCCATGAAAAAGCATGTATGATATGCCATTTGACCACTCTTTAGCTTGCCCATGTGCCCTTGCTAATTTGTGGGGTCCTTGATAGATTTGGGATCAGCTTCTTACACCTATGGGGGATTTGCCTATTTTGGGTAAGCCTGCTTTATGCTAGATTTGGATGCTTCATTATGCATTCGATTTGCTCATGTATTCTATATATTCAGCAGCCTATGTTATTACAGGGTTGGCTATTGTACACTCAGTTAATATAATTTTGTGTTACAGCTCCATATTCAGTCTCCATTGTTGATAATTTTGCATGATCAATTGTTAATTGTTGTGGGTGAAATTAATCTACTGCAGGCCTAAATTTCTACAGAATATCTGCTACCACCACATCCATGACTATAGTTTTAGACGGCAATTTATTCAGGGTTACCACCATGTCTTTAATTAAACCAAGGCATTTTACTCTCTTAGAATCAAATGAATACAAATCCTTATATGGTCTAGTCACTTCTAATCCCAGAATTTCCACGACTCCTGTGGGAATTAGATTATGGGATGCCCCTGAATCCAACATAGCATTGTGGACCACTTTGTCAAGCACATTTAGACTTAAATAGAAAGGAGGAACCTCTTCACCTTCTAAATTTTCAACCTTTGGTCCAAATGAAATAACAAGATTATCATCATTTAGTTCTAAAATGTCTAACTGCCATTCTCCTTGGTTTTTGATCATTTTGGTGATAGTATCTCTGTATTCAATGTTTCTCAATAATTCATTAAATGGAACAGAGATTTTTAGTTTTGAAAGCTCACTCTGTAAGTTAAAACCAGCACCAATCTTTTCCACATCAATCGGAGTCGCCTTCTTTATTATTTTATCCCTTTGTATATCATTTTCAACCTCCTTACTCACAAAGGGTTCTTTTTGTAGTCCTTTCCCCTTTTCTTCATTCAAAGAACTAGAGGAAGGCTGATTTGGGTTTGCCTTCCCTTTATTTATGGGGACATCCCTATTCCTCAGTCTCATTTTCCTTTGCACATCATCCATTACATGCAAATAACCTCTCTAATATAGCTCATTTTCAAATTCTTCATTTGGACCTTCCTGCGCAAACATATTATGTTCTTCTTCAGTAAGATATATTTCTGAATCCTGTTCTCCGAACAGATGAATCTCATTTTCAGGTGGATCTTCTTCATCCCCAACATAATTTTCAGGGAAAGGCAGATGGATAGGCTGTTCTTCTTGGTTTCTTGGATTTATCTGCCTGTTCTGGGGAGGCACAGGGGGATTTGGTCTTCTAAAATTTGGATTCCTGATTTGGGGCTCCCCTTGCTCCCTGTTGAAAGGCCTAGTGTCCATGGTTAACTTATCCATCAACTTTTCCATAGTCTTCAACGTCGTCTCAAATTTAACATCAGCTGAAGAAGATGAAGTCGAAGGCCCATTGTCTTCTTTTCTCCTCCTGTCCATGTCTCTATGTTTTATCTTCCCACTAGCCATCATGTTAGCTTCCACTTCTAGGGCATCAGTAAACATGGCAGCAAGAGTTGCCAATCTCCTTTCCCATAATGAGAATGCAAAATCATTATCAAAAGTTCCAGCGTAGTGCAGTTGAGCAGCTGCAGGGGAAGGTTTTATATATTCAGGAATAGAGTTGTAAGCCCTCATGAATCTGCTTGAAAATTCATGAACAGACTCAAAACCCCCCTTCTTAAGACTATTGTACTGAGATAAAAGCTGCAGAGGGTTCTGTTTATCGTCCCACCTGTCCAAAAAGGCGTTTTGAAAAGCCTGAAAATTTGCTATAGATCCATTAGGCAAGTCTTTAAACCACTTCTTTGCCTCCCCAGACAAACTTTGGGCAAATAACCGCAGTTTGACATCAGGATAGTCAACTTCTTCCAAGTCAATGAAATCTTCAAACTTGGCAACATGCTGTTTTGCGGTTATATCACCTTCCCCATCAAATAAAGAAATCCTCTGAGAATAATTTTGGGGAAGATCATGTAATACAACCGGTAAACGCAAGGGAACAAACCTAGCGGCCATTGGTCTGGGTGGGTTCACAAGAACTGCAGTACTTTGACAATGCTCGGAGGCTATTGTTTCAGCTTTAGAGGTTTGTTGCAAGTCCTTCCAGAGGGAATCTAACAGATAGGACTCTAACCTACTAGGATTGGACTCAGTATTTTTGAGATCGGATTCAGACCTAGCCCTCAACCTACAAGGAATGAACTCAGTATTTTTTAGGTCGGGTTCAGATCTAGTCCTCAACAGGTTCTGTGCAGTATTGATTTCCCATGCTGGATTAATTTGAGAATCTGGTGATGATGATGGGCCGAACAAAGGAAAATCTAACTTCTCTTCATTTTTTCTCTTAAACAGCTTTTCTGGATCTTCAAAGCTTTTCAGAATCTCGGTATCAGAGTTACCTCGTGTATGTCTTCTTGAAGCCAGAATGTCGTTCTTGAATTCTGAAACAATTTCACAATGAAGTCACCAAGGAAAATATACAACCTTCTTTTCTTTTTGAAACTCCTATTTGCCCACATAAATCTCTCTTAATCATTGTCGTTCTCCCGGGGCAGATAAGCACTTTCGTCCCCGGCAACAGTGCCAGTTTGTTAGCACTCAGAATGTACCCAGGTTGTAAAAGGTATACTCCAAGCTAACAGCAAAACCACTTTAGGAAGAAACTGGTATTTTCTTCCAGAGAGGGATCTCTCAATAAAGATTTAACAAGACCAGATTTAAAATAACATTCACAGATTTATGTATTTGGCTGAAACAATAACATAACCATTGGGCATGGAATCATATACAATACAAATATACCACAAAGACATATACATGATATTCATCAAAGGCAAGGTAATCATATCATCACAGTCATTCAAATTGATTCTGGTGGAACAGAAGAGATGAAGAAACAACCCATTAATACAGAGCATCAACAAGGATGAGTTCTATATCAACTTTAGCAGAAAAATTCATATAATATCTGAAATGATAACTAGAGCATAAATACATGAATTAGTATCATCTAATGCTATATTCCAGATACGAGGAAGAAACAAAATGGAGTGTTACACAAAGAAGGTACAATCACATAAAAGAAAGAAGCACAGACTGTAATATCAACGACACATGAATCTCTGACAAAACTCTCATGCATTCACTTTGTTATTTCAAAAACAGATATGTTCTCCAAAATTATTCACGACCCGATGGGTTCCAACCCCCATCTCTTAAAAAAGATGCATATTTATACATAAATTGATCGGTGCTCCAACAAGAATATCAATAACAGAATGATCGGCTTAATTTAGAGTTTGTAACTGAATTCCTAACCCCTAGGAAGTTTGTTACAACTCCAATCCTAACAGACCACAAAGTACGAATCAACTTGACAACAAACTTTGTCCCATCATCTCCATATCTTTTCCCATAAGCTCCACGTCTTTGCCCCATCAGCTCCACGTCTTTGCCCCATCAGCTCTTCAGTGCATGACACCTGTTCCTAAGGATGGAGAATATACTTTTTCTTGCCAAACCGCTCCACAGCTTTCCACTTCTTCGAACTTGGGGTGTCACACTCCATCATTTCCCGAATAACTACCTCGAGCTCCATATATGCTTCATAGGAATTTTTGGGCAATCTGCTCCTGATGATGGCGAACTTTTGCAGAATCTCGAAATCCTCTATGAGCATATCCATGATGGTCTTCCCTGTCAGGTTTTTCTCCAAATCATTGAATTTGGTGTGATCCATGCGGCACTGAACAAGAAGGTTATGATAATGTTCTTGTGATAACATGCACCCTTCTCCATCCCAGAAAGAAGGCAATCCGTCCTCGAACAGTTCTTTAAACTCCTGTTTAAAATTATTTACCTACAGCAACAATCCTTCTGACTTATCATGGACCATTTTGATTAAGTGATGCTTATGGATGATTTTCTTTGCCCAGATCACTATTGACACTCTGTCCTTTATGCCCAATTCCTTCAACTTCTGATATGACAGTGAATTTAGAAAATTTAATGTGTTCTGAGCCGTAACGAGGGGTCTTTTCTCCATATGTTCGTTTATCAATGTCAGCCTCTGGTGGGCCAGATTTATCATTATATTCAAATCATCAATGAAATTTAAATAGTGCCTGAATTTGGTAATCTCTATACATAGGGTATCCCAAATGATGTGTTTTTCCCCCTGAAGAGGGCCTTTTCCAATGCATTTTTCTTTTAGCTCATTCAATTTCTTCTGTAATTGATTTTTTTCCTGCAGTATTTGTTTCTTGCTTTCACTTACTCTAGCCAATTCGGCTTTCATCTTCTCATTCTCTGCTTTCAAATCTTTGATTGCTTCTTCCTTCAAACTCACCTTGGACATTGGTACTAACAAATCATCAGTAGAGAAATCATCTAATGGCTTCTGGATATTTACAATAGATAGGTCCTCGCCGATGGGAGTCTGGCTCATCAACTCTTCCATAATCTCCTTCTCTTCATTCTGATCTTTTTTCATCAAGGAGATTTGGGATAATAGTTCCTCCCTTTCGGCTTCCCACTTCTCTTTTTCTTCTTGTAGCTCTCCTGCTCTTCCTTTGTATTCCATCATCTGCTGATGGACTTTATCCTTTTCTTCTTGGAGGGCTAGCAACTCAGATGACTGAACATGTTTAGTACCTGGGATCTTCAGTTTCTTCTTCAGGACCTGGAGCGCATTATCCTTTTCCTCTAACAACCTTTTGACCGCCTGTGTACTGTCTGAACTAGCAATGTCTGTCTACAGCTTCTTAATCTGAACAACATTTGCTTTATTTTCCACTTTCTCATGTTTCAACTGAATCTCCAATTTATCTATCAAAACCTGTAATTTACTAATCTTCACCATGGCTTGTAGTAAGTCTGAGTAGAGGATATCGCTGGTCTGTTTGTGGAGTTGAATTTTATCTGGAGTGCTGATTTTGTCTAACCGGGTCTCCATTTTAGCCATTTTCTTATCGCTTACCATTGCCATTTTAAAAGTATTCCTCTCGGCATCTCTAGCAGAGACCAGAGAGGTCTTCGAACTGTACAAACTTCTAACCTTCGGGAGTAAATTCCTCTTTTCCTCCATAGACTGTCTCCTCTTTTCCATGTAACTGGTTTTTAGGTCTTCCTTCGACTTAAACACGTGGCATAATTCCGAAATGTCTACATCACCCCCTGTACTTTTAAAAGAGAATTGACTTACTTGCACTACTTTCAGGGGAACTAGGGCACCTCTTTTGGAACCATCAGAAACCTCCTCATCTACAATTTCACCACTTTGCAGCAGCTTTGTCCTTTTATGGGGGCCTTCCTCGTCTACATCCATACTCTCAGTTTCAGACAAACTCCTCTTGACCAAAATACCAGCACCTTCTATTATTTGGGCTTCTGTCTCTTCATCAAACTTTGACCTATCAGTACGCTGTAGCAAATTGGCCATTTCAGCTAGCCCCTCAATAGCCTGATGCTCAAATGGTTTATTCTTGTTTGCCTGTTTTCTCAATGAGATCACCTGGTGGGGGTCGTAGTTCATATTTACATCTTTTATGAAATCCATATCCTCCATCAACTTTTCTACAAATGCCAGGGCACCTTTACCTTTAAAAATGAAAGGGACGACTTTAAATGAAAATTTAATATTTGAAGATTTCTTGAAAGCACCAAAGTGCTCTTCCTCAGACAACAATCTCTGCCTCATGAACTCTAGTGCGAAAATCCTTGGGGTCAAGAAGGATGGTTGCCTATAAGGCTGACCAGTAAAGCCATATATTCTTAACACTGTGTAATCTCTGTACAGGAACCAGTCCCCCACCCGATCTTCGGGTGACGACTGCATTAGACATCTTATTTCATCCAGGACACGGGGCAGGTCCTCATCAACTAACATCCTGTATATTTCGTACATGATCGAATTGGCAAATTCGACCATGTTGATTTGCTTGGGAAAATCAGAAGAACATAGAGCACTTAAGAACTTTAATTCAGTAACATTAGAACATAATAACATGTTAAGCAGGTATGTTTGAAACCTAAAGAACTGGACCTTGGGAAATTTAGTCAACTGGAGGTGGATCGCTTCGGCAAGGTACTCACCTAAATTAAGCACGGGGACTAACTGGGACTCGGGACTTAAAGAATTTATTTTTAACAAGAAACCAAGGATAAAATCACCTATATGACAATCGTCATCTAGACCTAACACTTGACAGACCAAAGACATTACCAGTTGCACCTCAGTTCTAAAAATGTGCAAGGGGTAAGGTGAGAAAAGGCCTTCAAGAGACTGACCTTCCTTCAGGATACTTGACAGGAATCGAGAGCGACTCTCACTTTTGCAATTTTTGAAAAAATCGGCAAGGACAGACTCGTTTACAGACTCACGATTTACAGGGTAGCTTTCGGGCAGGCTAAGGTTTTCTCTGACGACCGAAGCATCAATTTTACACAGTATTTTCGACGTGGACCGACTCACAATGATCCTCTGAGAGGGAGAATAGTTCATCGTGCACCATTCGAAAAATTCAGGGAAGTGGAGGGTTTGCTCAAGGGTGAAATGGTACAAAAAAGACTTGCATACATTCAGAACGTCATTCCCCTGTGAAAAATAAGACCACAATTTCTCTTTGCTGCCGGACACGCTCCCTGTGGACAGGAAGGGGTCGCAGACGCCCCTGTGTCTGTCTATTAAAAATTCCTCTCTGTCATCCGTGACCCAACTAGACACATGAACCTCGCTCCCTTGGTCCATTTCTTAATTTATAATGGTAATTGGACAAAGGAGTTACAAGATTAAAGTCCTACCTGGTGTACTGTGGAGGTGTGTGTTCGGAACGTGCCTGGTACTGACAAATGGAAGCTCCCAAATCGCCAGGTCCTTTTCATCGGGTCCCAAGCAAATAAAATAATCATTGGAGAGGTCAACCCTACCTTTATAGGACCACCCAATTCACCACGTGGACATCATTTATTTCCGCAACCACCACTTATCCCTAACTGCCGTGCGCTTCTATTTTCCGGTTTCATCCAAGATCGTAGATCTGGTTTCTCTTTAATTTCTGGCCTTTGGATCATGTGCCATGTACCCCATTCCACTCGGCGCCTTGGTGATAAACGACGTGCCAGTCTCCATCCCAGAATGATCTCCCACCGTCGATGAAATCGCCTTTCATCATGAGCCGTTGGATCGGGTGACACGTACCGAATTTCGCTGGGGTTCTGGGACTTATCCCCCATGCAAGTTTCAACCCCAGAATCAATCCCAACCGTTGATCATTCTGCCTTTAAGTTTCGACCGTTGGATCAAGCACTATGTAATGAATTCCACTGGGCTCCTTTCTTTTATCCAATGTGTAGCTTTGATCCCCGGAATTGTTCTCAGCCGTTGATGTGATACCCATTTAATTCTCCACCGTCGGATCATATGCCATGTACCCAATTCCACTGAGCACCTCGAAATTATCCACCGCGCTAGTTCACTCTTCGGAAATCATAATAGCCGTTGATCTGGCTCACTTCGATCTTCAAACGTTAAATCGAGCACCGGGTAACTCATTCCGCTGGGTGCTGTAGGTTTATCGGTCGAACAGGTTCTGGTTCCGGAATCAATCTCGATCGTAGATGCGATCCAGCTGCGCCTCTTCCCCATTGGATTTAGTAGCCTGTACCTGATTCCGCTGGGTTGTGCATTTTAACCGGGACGCAACTTCACGAAGTGGATTGGATGTAGACCATGGATATACGCGAGACAATCTGATGGCTGCTGATCTGTGCGCCTGATAGACGCCCGGTCAATCCTTTATCTTCCTTGCATCTTCGAGGAGCGGAGAGAATACCAGCCATTGATTTTCTTCCTTCTTCCATCGCAGCCTAGGATCTTCGGTGACTTGATTGCATTTTGCTTATAGCTCCATTTTTACGATATATCCTTTGATCCAAGTATCCAAACAACCATCTTTCTTACTCCACCATGGTTTCTTATCCTCTTGATAAATAATGGTGTTAACACTCCCTCTCTCAATAGCAAGCTCATAAGTAAAAGGAAAGCTTGGGAAGAACACACTAGTGCTCCAAGAGACAAAGGGATGCAGACTCAAGCATAAGTTCCTGTAACAATGGACTATAGCTTCTTTGCTCTCAATTCTCTCTTATTCCTTCAATGTACCAAGGGGTTCCTTATATATATTTTCAAAGGGGTAATGAAATGTCGAATCCGAGTGATCTCAAGGCATATGGAATGCCAGGAGTCAAATGAGTTGAATCCATGTCAAGGAAAACTCCAAAAGGATTTGGATTATGCACACATTCCGATGTACACGGTTTTAGTGGACAAACCCACGTATATACGTGCTTATAGGTTTAAAAGTCGCGTATATCATTTTTCATATGCTTTTAGGGATGATCAAGGAAACATCAAAGGACAAAAAGTGGTCCATAGGGTCTAAGGAGTCTGCAGCAGGATAGGGGAAGGCCATACAAAGTGTGATTCACCTAGAGTGGTGAAATCCGTTATAACAGGTCATTGGTGTCATTTCCATGAAATATTTGTAGCTTCATTTCATCACCCTCCATTATGGTCCTTCTTCCTCCAGCTGGTACTCTATTGCTCGATTCCTGCTGACACGTCAGGCAAGTCGACGTAGAATATGTGTTTCTTCCTGGTGGTGGAGTAGTGCGTGGAGGTGTGGACATGTTACTGCAAGGGTTCGAATGTGTCCTTACTCTGGGCATACCATGGGCCTTATCATCCTCATTGTCACTGAAAGGTTTCTTTGTCCTATGTGGTTTTTCTTCATAGTATCGCACTTCGATCGCAGCAAGACCTTCTTCTATCCTCTCCCTCTTCTCTCGAAAGCTTGCTCCTCCTCTTGTACAACCACTTGTTTCCTTGACGACCTTTGCACTCTCACTAGAACTCATGCCCATCTACCCCCATCTACCCCTTACCTTTCCATGCATATCCCCCTTTTCGTCGCAGTTTCCGCAGCCTCCACACATTAGAGTTCCACTCCTCTTGGTCCATCTTCAGAATACCTTTTTTGCAAATAAGCTATTTAATAGATAGCTACAATGACAGGAAAAATCTACTTTGTGGTCCATTGAAACATTCCCTTTCTTATTCGCTAAATGATTTATTGGTATCAACTACAAAATCAGTAATGTAGCCCTCCAGAATTGTTGGAGTAGGGTCCCGCAGCTACAGAAGAAGCTGCTATTTTGATGGACAGACAGTTTTGGCGGATAGACAAGATAGAGCTATGACAACGTAGCAGGGTTCCAGCTGCAGAGTAGAGCCGAAAACCATGACTTTTAAGATAGAGAAGTCAAGGAAGACGACGGTACCTGAGTGGCCGAGAAGAGAGATCTCACCCACTGCATTGAAGGCAGTGGCAGAAGACAAGAGGGCTTAGCTACCATCATAAAGGAAAAGGAGCAACGAGGCCAAGGCATTGAAGATGAAGGATAGATAGGAAGCAGCGCCGATACCCATGGTCAGTGCTGGGAAGCATGGAAGACTGCAGGAAGATGTGGTGAAGGGAAGCGGTGCATAGTACCCATGATCAGCGCCGGGAAGCATGGAAGATCACAGAGAGCTGTGGTGTGACGGATAACGGCTACTTCAAAGTACAGATACGTCAACTGTCACTAGTTAGGGTTTGGGTTACTGTTGGGACAGGCGCACAGTGTTGTAATGGCGAGACCTTTAGGCCGCCTATAAAGGAATATATTTTGTACTGTAAAAGGGTTGGTTAGAGAATCAGCTGGTTGACTCATCTATTGTAGTTGTTTTGTAGATTATTAGACAGTTGTAGAAGCCACGCTCTGGTTCTGTTATTAGCTATAGTATCTTACTGTAACCAGTAGCTGGCTCATAGAGCATTCATGTAATGATCCACCGGGATCGACAGAGAGGGAAGAGTATATTGTAAGAGGTGCAATATAGAGGTAGAAAAGAGATCTAAGAGAGAAGATCTTAAGCTGCATATGCAGTACAGCAGAACTGTGTTTACCTTCCCCTGAGCTATAATAGAAACACAGTTCTGTGGATGTAACTTCCATCCTGGAGGTGAACCACGTTAAAATCATGCGTTATGTGATTGCTTTCTGTGTTGTGTTTATGTGATGCATCTATCAGTTATTTTATGAGTCTTGTTACAGTTTAATGTATGTATGCATTAGTCGGTTCGCAATAATATAAAAGGATAGACATAAGTTGAAACCATTGATATGTTGTATGCGGGTTCAGTTATACTTTGCTGAAACAATCACTAGTCGCGGTGTTGAACAGCATGTCATGTTGATTCTTGCAAGTCGACATGAACAACACTAAGTGCGCTGAGCCGCGGGGTTAGGATATCGCAGGGAGGCGATACCGCACCAGCAGAGGAGCTGCGGTGCACGATACCAGAGGTTAAGGACTTAGTGTTGGGAGGAAGTTACATGTCACCTGGTGTGCAGCAACGAGGTAAGGTTGGGGTCATCGCGAGTTGGTGGAAGTTGCGCGACGTAGGCAGGGACTGCACACCAGATAGAGAGAGATCTTGCGGTGAGAAGGGCTACAAGACATTGAGGTCGTGCGACGTGAGCAAAGGGTTGTGCGACCCGTGAAGAAAGAGGCCCTGCGATTGGAAAAGTTTTTAGTTGCAAGTAGGATGCCACAGAACCTGGTCCAAGATGCTTGAGTCCTTGGCCAACCCTTCAGAATCACTTCGGGTGAGACTTCAGGCCGCTTCGCGGTCTGTCGCCGAAAGGGCCAGTGATCTAGGGGTGTTGTTGGTTAGATACAGTAAACCCGGGTCTGCCCATGATAGCCAACAAGAATACTATCTAGCCACACCTCAACAGGTCACGATGCCTTATTGTTTGTTTCTTGTAAGTCCTTAATTAGCTACAGAGTCCAAGATGTCGGCTCTCCTCATTGGAAGTTTGTTTTCTTAGAAGTGAACTTCTCCAACCACTCATACAATATGATAGGAAGCTCACAGTAGAACCATTTATGAGGACCGTCATGACTATTCCAACCAATTACCCATCAACAGCTTCGGATTTTGATTTTCTGTTTCAGCAAACTCTCACAGTTTTAGATCAAACACCCCTCGATCTCTGGTCGAGTTAGATTCCAAAACATATCCTCCTTTAAATTGTAACTGGGTCCCAGCAACGGAACCATTTTTTGGTGAAAACCCACCAACAAAACCTCATCGATGAGGGTTCTCACTCTATCGATTCCCAACCAGTGCAATCTCCATGAGCAAAGGCCTAGACAGGTTTTACCTTGCCCTGCAACATCTGCAGAGCGGACGAGGTCTCACCCAAGGCGTTCAAGGGAGAGCTTTCAAAACCAAGTTTATTGCAATAAGAAGGGAAGATATGGCTTTTGCGGCTTTGATAGCACAACTATCAGATTACTCTAGGCCATTCGATAGAACTAAGACAGTCCTAACAATTCATTTTCACAACTACAGATCTTAACAGATTGCATTATTCATTCATCACAACAATGTTATCGCAGTGGTATCATTCATAAAACAACTCTAACAAGCTTCATTATCATTCATCGGAGTTGCAAAAAAATAGGGATAGATCGCATCATCAGTTCAATGCACCAACATCAATAAATCATAAATAGATTTAAGACACTTCTCATTGACATTGCAGCAAAGAAAATAGGAAAACAAAAGACAACATTTACACAACAACTGTCATGTCATATTAATTATGAGCAACAGATCTAAACCAGATAATTCTTCTCCATAGCAGGAGATTACGTCCCAACATTCAGCAATTGACACACATAGATTGCCCCAGACTCTTATCACAATGATCGTGAGTCTTTCTTGTCTCTATGTGTCGTATCTCCTATCATGTGTCTTATACAATTGCAAAACTAGCTCTATATATAGGCTTGCGCCTTTACATCAAAGGTCCACTTCTAACTAACTTCTAACCAATAATGACCTTTGTCCAGAAAACATGGTCAATGAATACATTAAATATTCAAAAAGTAGTTATTCTTCCTCCCATTGCACTAATATGTCCTTGCACTATGTCGCGTGAGGTTGCGCAGCTGCCACTACGCTACGCAATTCACTTACCCAAAACCCCTGTCAACAAGGGAAATCAGCAGAATTTGGTGGAGTTGCAGCTAGAGAATAGGACAAGTATGGCAAAGTCATAGCTATGGAAATAGGGAAATAAAAAAAAATGGTGGAGTCATAGCTGGAGAATAGGACAACTTTGGCGGATTAGTGACTGCAAAAAATAGGGAAATCGACGAAATTTGGCAGAGTCGTAGTTGGAGAATAGGACAATTTTGGCGGAGTCACAACTGCGAAAATAGGGAAATCGACTAAATTGGCAGAGTTACAGCTGGAGAAATGGATAAGTCTGGCAGAGTCATAGCTACAAAAAATAGAAAAATGGGAAAGATTTAGTAAAGTCACAGCTATGCAATGGGACAAGTCTAGGGGAGTCAGAGCTGCAAAAAATAAGAAACTAGGAAAAGTTTCAGCTAATCATTTGATGCCACTGAATGGTTCGTCATTGTTTAGAGGAGTTTTTCCAAAACAAGAAATAGGTTGGGGCATATGCAGTCATTTAGGCCTAGTCATGACCGCTGCTCCTTAAATAAATTCCTGCACATATTCTTCAAAGAGAAAACCGATCAAATGTAAAAGAAAACGGAATAAAAATAAAACAAAGCATCAACTTATTTATGTACAGATTCCCGTGTGGAAATCACAGCATCCTTTTAAACATTTTTAGGGGTAGATAAAAAATCATGCCCTTGCATTAACCGATATTCTAGATCAGCTGCAACATGCGAGATAAATGTGTCCTTTGAAATTGGCTTATGATACAGTTTATGCCTGTGACCATTAGAAAAAAATGATGTAAGATCTTCATCAATAGTGACTAGGTGAACTGTGCCATTATCAAACACCCTGTCTATTTGGTATGGTCCCAACCATCTTGTACATAGCTTACCTTTAAAACCCCTCTTAAAACTTGAATCATACAATAGTGCCCAGTCTCCCTCACAGAAGAATTTCTTCTTTATGAACCGATCATGCCACCTAGATTGTTGTTGTTGAATTAACTCTGTTTGATGCACAACAATTGTGTGCTTCTCATCGAGTTCATTTAACTGATTCAATATTTTCCTTTGATCTTCTATTAAATCTAAGTTTTCCTCCATAGTTGTCTTTAAATTTTTAATTCCAAATTCAATGGGAAAGACAACGTTCTTACCATACACCAAGTCATATGGGGAGAAGCCCATAGTGTTGCGCCAAGTGGTGTGATATGCCCATAGTTCCTCTGAAAGTATGTGAGCCCAGTCTCTATGATGGCTTCTGACTATTTTTGTGAGGATAGATTCAATTACTTTATTGGTACTTTCCACTTGGCCATTGTCCTATGGATGGTATGGTGAAGTTATCCTATGTTGAATGTAGTACTTCTGTAACAGAGCTTCCAGTTTGTGGGACACAAATTGCGGTCCTCCATCTTTGACTATCTCCTTGGGTACTCCAAAATGATTGAATACTTATCCATATAGGAAATCTATTATAGCTTGGTCATTGGCCTTGACCAAAGCTACAACCTACACCCATTTTGTCATATAATTGGTGCAAACTAATATGTAAACTTTCTGCTTCGAGGGAGGGTTCATAGGCCCAACAAAATCTAGGTCCCATTTATCAAAAGGTTCAATC
Source organism: Pseudotsuga menziesii (assembly GCA_001517045.1). NCBI lineage: Eukaryota > Viridiplantae > Streptophyta > Pinopsida > Pinales > Pinaceae > Pseudotsuga > Pseudotsuga menziesii. The sequence goes on from LPNX011011879.1 coordinate 118,892, forward strand.
ACCAACTGTGGTTGGAGAGGCATCTTGTCTAATATGTTAGGTTGGCCCATTCTTTGACAGCTTTCACAAGCCTAAACATACTTCTTTGCATCCCTAAAAACTATTGGCCAATAATATCACATTCATAATACCTTATGACTTGTTCGTTTGTCAGCAAAATGTCCCCCATATGGCTCATCGTGGCAAGCCTTCAAGATACTGAAAACTTCATCCTCCCTTACGCATATTCAGATCTCAAAATCGGAACCTATATAGAAAATACACCCATATATTTAGCAGTATGTGGCACTTTGTTGAATAATGCTTCTTTTCTCTCTCTTTGACAAATGTGTTGGAAGCTTTCCTACAACCAAACAGTTAGCAACATATGCGTACCAAGGGAAATGAGATAAAACTGCAAACAAATGTTCATCCAGGAAGGAATATTCAACTGGTAAGTTGTCATCACTGTTAGTAAGTCGAGATAAAAATTCAGCAACAACACTTCCCTTCCCAGGTCTGTCAATAATTGTAATGTCAAATTTCTGTAACAGTAACATCTATCTAGTTACTCTAACATTTGTGATAGGTTTTTTCATTAAGTACTTAATGGTTGAATGGTAATTGTGCACAAAAGTGCGCTATCCAGTAATGTAGTGTCTGAATTTATTAATGGAATAGACAATGGCTAAAAATTCCTTTTCCGTGACAGTGTAATTGAGTTCAGTAGGGGCCAATTTTTTATTGATATAGTAAATTGCATATGGGGCATAACCTTCCTGCTATCCCAACACTGCTCCAATGGTAGTATCAGAGGCATCTGAGGAAATGTGGAAAGGCAGAGCCCAATTGGCCCCCCTTAATATAGGAGCTATAGATATCCTCTTCTTAAGTTTAGTGAACATTTTTTGGCATGCATCATTCCAATCTAACTATACATCCTTAATCAATAGATTAAATAAAGGAGAAGCTAGTTTGGAAAAAAATTCTATGAATCTTCTGTAATAACCAACATTCCCTAAGAATCTACGTACCTCTTTTTGTGTTTTGGGAGTGGGTATTTTTTCAATTTACCCTAATTTTGGATGGATCTACCTAGATACCATCAACAGAGATGAAGTTCCCCAAAACTACACCGTCACTCATCATCATATGGCACTTTTTTGTGCTCAAAGATAGCTCAGTTTGTTCACATCATACTAAACCCTTTTCTAAATTTTTCAGTGCCTCCTCAAAGTGACTGCCATATGGGGTAAAGTCATCCATGAAAATATCCATGTTGTCATTAACCATCTCTGAAAATATCCCAGTCACATCTCTTTGAAAGGTGGTAGGTACATTACATAAACTGAAGCGAAGTACCCTATATGCAAAGGTACCCCAGGGACAGATGAAAGTGGTGTTGTCTTGGTCTTTGGGAGCGATCTGCATTTGATTGTAATCATTGAATCCATCCAAAAAGGAAAAAACATCTTCCTAGATAAGGTATCAAGTACTTGATCAATAAAAGGTAAGGGAAAATAGTCTTTCTGCGTTGCTTTGTTTAACTCCCTATAATCTACGCAGACTCTCCATTTCTTATTCTTCTTCAGCACTATCACAAGTGGAGAAAGCCACTCGTTGTCTAAGATGGGATATATAAATACTGCTTCCAAGAGCTTTTGGATTTCTTCTTTCACTATGTCCATTAGGTTAGGGTCCATCCTTCGTTGTGGTTGGCACACAGGGCGGGAGTCACTTTTAATGTAAATGTGATGGGTGCACAAATTAAAAGGGATACCCTTCATATCTGTGTATTCCCAAGAAAAATATCCCTTATGTTGTTTCAAAAGACTGATCAGGCGTTCCATTCATCAGGAGTGAGATTTGGATTAATTTTCAGTGTTTTTCCTGGCTCTATCTCAACTAGAATGATTTTCGAATTCTTGAGTACTGGAATTATGTTGGTGTCACTAACTAAAGTATCCTCTGTGAGATTTTCTTGTTTTTCTTCATCTAAAGTACTATTCAAGATCTGTTAAACATGTTTATTGATAGATGTAGGCTCACTCATGAAACTATTGATAGCATCGTCCTTTGTTTCATCTTTGAAGGTTAAGGCTTTAACTATCGTTAACAACGGTTGAACACCTTCTTCCTCCTCTAGCTCCATCCAAAATGGAGTTTCAGTTTCTAAGCTGAGTTGAGCTCGATGGTATAAGGTAAGGCTTTTTGTATTGGTCTCATATTATATAGTCATAGACCCAGACTGACAGTTCATGCAAGCATCTATTGTGGCTAACCAAGGTCTTCTCGGGATTAGTGGATGTCCCCCTAGCTGTGACTCTGGTTGTAAAACCAAGAATTCAGTAGGGTATTCCCATGAATCCACTGAGAAACTAAGGTCATCCAAGATTCCCTCAGGTTTGATGGTGGAACTGTCAGCAAGTTCTAAAATAGTAGGGGTTTGCCAAAGGTTAGTGAGCCCAAGTTTTCGTACATTTTCTATGGTCATAATGTTAATAGTTGCACCTACATCCACTAGAACATTCAGTATCTGAGTGTTCCCAATGTGTACTGTGACAGTAGGGTTCCCAGGATCATCATATTGGGCCAAGAGAGTTTTTCCCATTATCAGTTCAGAAAGTTTTCCTAATACATGGATAGTGGGAGGATCCTTGGGCTTTCTACCTAGTTCTCCTACACACAGATCCCAGACTTTTTTGGCATAGATAGGCACATCATGGAGGGCCTACAACAATGGAATTTTGACATATAATTTTTTTAACTCTCCTAAGAGGTTAAATTGAGGTTGTTCCATTGTATTCTATAGTGTCAGTCATTCAGGGTATGGTGGTTCTCTAATCATTTGTGTAGGTTGTGTTTCGATGAATGTTTCTCCTTGTGTTTTAGACGGTGTCTTGGTAGGACTTTCAGCATCCTCAATGATGGGGATCACTGTATTATATGGGTATTGTTGGTTCATTCTCGCTTCAATCACGAAATATGGAACACCTTCAATGACTAAGGGCTCCACAAACCTCCCTAATTGTAAGCGTATATCATGGCAGGGAACTAGGGTAATGGAGTAAGCAGGCATGTTGGCAATCTCAAACTAGTGAACTTATTTTTTACTATCTGGGTTAGGATTAGGTTGGGTAGGAAGTTGTGGTCATATTGGCATATTCATTGGTGCAACATTGTTTTGGATTTGCAGATGCAGATGCTGGTACTGATGGTGAGGGTATTGTTGATGAGGAGGCTAGTTATGAGGAAATTGATTTCCTGGATGGGATTTCCTCCACCCAGGAGACCTAGAAGTTGGCTGGTTTGATTGTTGTGGTCCCCATGGTGACCAAGAGTTAGGATTCTGCATAAAAGTTTGAGATGGATTCCATTGATTATTAGAATAATGTGAAGGAAATTGTGTATTCATGTGATTCATACTATTCATATTATTCATATTATTCCAAAAAAGTGATGGGTCTAGATTCATACCGTGATTTCGAGGATGCCAGGGCTTCTTCTGAGCAATGAAGTAAGTGTGTTCCACATCAAGGGTAGATTCCTATAGGCCTTCCTTCACTGGGGAAGTGAAGGGAATTCCTTAGTATCATTTTTAAGTTCACAAAGTTGTCACACTTCCACTTTTTCAAGTGGGAACTCCTTCAGTGGGTGTTTCTTTTTGCATCTTGGACATAATACATTGAGTGTCAAGTATTCTACTGCTTGCCTCTACTTTGCTCTCAGGACATCCATATCTGAGGAAATGGAGCTCATCATTTATGTCTTGAAGTTCTCAAGAATTTTTCCTATTTCTTCTCGAGTGGCTCCTCCATTGGATGACTTTTGTGTTCTACTGAAGACATATCGGTCCAGTCCCTTGTCACGGTCGTTGGTTCTGGAGGATCCTCTTGAGTACCTTTGACATAAGTTGACGATTTCTTCAAAGGATTCTTTTTAGATATCCCCCTTTTTCCCAACAAGTTCAACATATCTAGGAAATCTTCTTCGATTCCACGTAATATGATAATTTTGAGCACATATTTCCCCATGTCAGTTTGTCCTACCCTCTATACATTGTACATAAGTTTCTCCACGAAGTCCTCCAGACTTTCTTCCTCTTTCTGCATTATCTTAAATAGTTATTCTATTTTGTATTTGGTCCTTCAATACTCTTGGTATTTTCCAATGAACACCTACTTCATTTGTTCCCAGGTGGTGACAGTCTCACCACCCAGGCTCATAAACCATCGCAGAGTGTTGTCCTTCAAAGTAGCAGGGAAAAGTTGTAACTTTTGTTAACTATACATGTAGTCGTAGCTGCGAAAGAGGATATCAAATTTTAAAAAAAACCTCATATGGGTCCTATGTGGCTTTCCCATGAAAGCATGGTAATATTGATGGTCAAATGTTCTTCATGGGGGGTTGACCAATTGGTTGTGGAATGGGGAATTGAAGTGTGGAAACATTCTCCTCAAGTGGAGGATTTCCATCATTCTCATGGTTATCCCCTACTCCTTCCTCATGATCATCAGGATCACGTTTGTTATTCATTTTTTCCTCTGCTCTCTCCTATCTTTGCTTCTTCTGATTTTCCCACTCTTACTTAAGTTGTAACCACTCCTCCTTTGTGACCTCTTTCCCGTCAACGTGGTAAGCCACCTCTAGCTCACCTCTTCTCGCAACACTGGCTCTATCTTTGTTCGTAGGTATTCCATATGGTGTCGCAGCTTCTCTTGTGTTCTCCACCGTGTAAAGTGATGCTTCTAGTCTAGGAGTAACCGAGCTTCTTCTGACAAAGGATGGACCCTGATGGTGAGCCTCGATAGAAGAGTTGGCTCTGGCAACTAGATCGTCAATGAATGTCCTCCTTCCCAAGGCTGGACTCCTTCCACGACCTCAACCACCTGCAAAGTTAGTATTCTGGGGAGTGTTGGGGGTTCTGGGAATGTCACGATGTACTCTCCTTGTATTCATACAGCCCAAAACATGAAAGCTTATAATTTATTGAAGAAAAATTAATAGATACAATCACTATTGTTTCTATAAATTATATTCCCCGGCAATGGCGCAAATATGTTGGTCACTCTATATGCTAGTTAATTACAGCTAACATACATAATGATCAATATAAATTGTCAACCCGGGGAAGTCTTTTTATTTCAAAGATAATTCACATTGTGTGTGCATAAACAATAAGTAGTTGATTGAATGAATGAAATATTATTTGTCCTACCTATCTGCTCAGTCAAACTCCTCTCATGGCTAAACTAATCTAAATTACCCACCTAAGAATTTAGAAATGCAATTACCTTCCTACAATATCAATCCAGCAATTAACGAATCTAGAACTAGATAACTAGACTTACTTTTACAAGAAGTTAAATCCTAACATTATCAGACTATATGTGAATTCAACATAACTAGTTTAATTCAACTAATCTAAGAATTGGAAACAACAATAATTGAACCAAACAAACTCTAAACTATAATCTGATTGAATTAGCAAACCTGAGAAAGACAAGTAATTGAAAGGAACTGGACATGAGCTTGACTGTAACAGCTATTGGCACACATGCATAATAGAAACTAATATACACAGTCGATTGTCACACCACACTACTACAGCTTAAGAGGAACGCAAACATTGACTATCAAAGGAAACACAATGATTAACCATTAATGTTGTAGCTAACTGTAAATAATGCATTTACTACAATTTCCACACCACACAACAAAAAAAATCAAAACATCTAATTAACTCGGCGATATATGTGGGAAGGCAAGCCCAGCCTTCGAATAGAGACGTCGGGACTAGCAAAAACTAAAATGCAGAAGTCTAAAGAATCCTGCTCCTTATATTAAAATGGAAAATTACAAGTACAACTCACTGTCACAGCTAACACAGTCTGATCAATAATTAACCAACCCCTGGCTCAGAGTGCTTCCCCATATTTATACATGAACATAACCTTCACCCACTAATATCGAGTAGCCATGAAGATCTACGATATTCAGGATGCCTTGTTACAACGAGTTGTTCCAACTGTGAATGAAATTGAATGAAAATAGATAATATAGGGAATGTTGTTGCTCTGGCCGTTAATGGATAAATGGAACCAATTAGATAGGAGATACCATGTCTGTTGTAGCTATGCCTTAATTAGTGGTGCACTATTGCAACTGAGTCTGTTGTAGCTATGCATAGAATGATGACCTTTGTTTACATCCAGTGTGTGGAGCTGGGACTGGCAGGTAACAGTTGGTACCGAAAGCTCATCTTCTCTTTAGACCACCTAGGCTTCTACACCTGTGTTTCTCAAAGCTTGAACAATATTTATAAAATCACGATGTGTTAGCATAATTCAATAAACAGAGTTCTAACCATAACAATCTTAGGAATTAATAGAATGAACAATAATTAATCATACCTATAAATATTTAAGGCTCAATGTGCGGGAAAACATATGTATGGTGTGCAGGAATGAAGTAGGACAAGGAAAATGGGTATAACAAGTGTGGTAAAAAAGGGCTATCCCAGGACCCAAAAATTATGAACTTCTTGTTTTTCAAACCTTTCTTGTCCATCTTGCCCAATAGTTTGGTAACTCTTTGTGGATTATCCATCACACTCAATGTCTTCATCGGATACTATGGTTTTATTGGAAAATTCCTACGTGTTCTCTATAATATCTAAATCTAGTAGCCAAGGAATTTGAAAATTTTATTGAACATAACTGAAATCCAAAATAAAATACAATAAAATAATAAATTTGAAAATTTTAATACATATACATTACTTTATAGCTAATTCATGATAGAAATTGTTTATAAACCATTCTTATTGCATTGTCTCCACAATATAAATAATTATTCTATTTGGTGACTTGTCCTACAAATGAAGTACATACATGGTATCATATTTTATTTGAGCATATAATATTTCACATTTGTTTGAAATAATTTTGAGAAATATTATAGCTTCCAATGAAATTATCGTTGATGATTCCTTGTGAATGAAAAGCTTCGACATCTTGAAATTTGAAACATTCACAAACTAAATGCCTGGTTGATCTCTCGTCCTTGATTCACTTGCAATATTGAGACAATGCCTCTGTGCAAACATGTTTTTCAACTCATGTGCTCAACCAAACTTTTTATTTGATGATATTTTCTGCCACAGTAGCCAATTCTGCTTTGTCAAGGTCACGAAATGGTTGAAAAAATTTCGATCCATGGTGGTTTATTTTATTTTGAACAAAAGCATCCTATTTGATGAACTTTGGTGAGGATGTCAATGAACCACTTTGTAAAGTTCAAAAACGGATAACCAATTGTTCACATAACCCCTTGACCTCATATATATACATAACCACCACGGGTGAGCAAAAGATCAGACGGCGGACCACTTTTGGATCCGAAGCTGAAAGAAATCGTCCTTCCGCAACGGCGGACAACCAAAGCGTAGATCCAGCCACGGAGACATGCATGGCAGGAAAAAGATAGAAGATCAGACGTCGAAAAGTTTTCTAATCGGAGGTTGAAAGTATAACTCCCTCTGCAACGGTAGCAGGCCAAAACATAAAACTATCTACGCGGATAACCGTAACGAAACCTCGAAAGAAAAACCCCTCGGGACCATAGTGAAACGATAGCCGCAATGGCAGAGCCGTGAAAGATAAATCTATCCAAAATGGGAAAAAATTTTGAATCAGGAAACCAACGGCTAGACATCGGAAGACTAATGACCTCAGCAGCCGCAACGACGGAAGCAAAATAGCTTTCACAGCCGAAACGGTGGGAGCCCGAGACTTACGGGGTCAACGGGGATACATAAGAGGGAATCGGAAACCAACAGGAATCAGAAGAGTTAACGGTTTGCTGTCTGCAATGGCAGAGGAAATAATCATAAAAACCTCCGATGCAAAACCAAAAAGCATCCAACGTAAAATAAAGAAATCGAAAAAACAATCAAAGTCAAACCGAATATCCATCCACAACGGCGGGAGAATAAATGACAAATCCTTCTGATCTAAACCAAAAAATCAGCCGATTAAAACCAACGTATTGGGAGAAATTTCAAAGTCAAGACTCGCTATTCTGCCGCAATGACGGAAACTTTAACCAAACAAATTCCCGATTCGAACGAGATGGAAAGGCATCCAAAGGCAGCGATAAAGTTTGATCAAGCATCAGAGGGAGAAACACAACAAGTGGTGAATCAATTCAATCATAGGAAACAAAGAATAAAATCAACTAATCCAAAGCAAAGGAGGGTCCTAAATTTTTTTGGAATTTTGGGAAATTGTTGCAGCTGCAACAAGAGGTGTGGTAGAATCTCCTTGGGACAAGGGAAGTATACGGTACAGATATTGAAGAGGTTCAGGATGATGGGTTGCAAGGCCATGACCACACCTATGGAATTGAACCTGAAGCTATTGAGTGTTGCTTCATCAGAGTTGGTTGATGCCATGATTTGTTCCTTAATGTACCTGATGAATACAAGACCAAATATTTGCTTTGATGTGAACACATTGAGCCAGTTCCTGAAATATCCTAGACATATTTACTTGATTGCTGCAAAGCATATTCTAAGGTACTTGAAGGGTACAGTTGATTATGGGCTCAAGTATGAGGAAAATCAAAAGATTAACATGGAAGGTTGTGTTGATTCAGATTGGGAAGGCAGTGCCATCGATAGAAAGAGCACTTCAGGGTGCTGCTTCAATATGGGATCAGGTGTGATCTCTTGGTTTATCAAGAAACAGTCTTACGTAGCACTGAGTAGAGGTGAAGCAAAGTATGTCGTAGCTTGTTCAGCTAGTTGTGAGGTAGTATGGTTGACGAAGATACTGTCTGATTTATTTGATCCTTAGTTGGATGCTACTTGTATATATTGCAATAACCAGAGTTGTGTGAAGTTGTCTAAGAACCTGGTGTTCCATGACAAGTCAAAGCATATCGAGATCAAATATCACTATATCAGGGATATGGTGTAGAGAGGAGTAGTGAAGCTCTAGTATGTTGCAATGGATGAATAAATAGATGATGTGTTGACCAAGCCATTGGCTAGAGTGAAGTTTGAGTACTTCAGGGAGAAGCTTGGTGTTCTCCAAATCGAGGTTCCCTCCAAGGGGAGGTGATGATTCCAAGAGCCATTCTGATGTGACTGTGGGATGTGTTCCCACATGATCAGATGTAAGTGTAGAGTCATTCTAATGTGACTGTGAGATGTGTTCCCACATGATCAGATGTAAGTGTAGAGCCATTCTGATGTGACTATGGGATGTGTTCCCACATGATTACATGTGAGTGCAGAGCCATTCTGATGTGACTGTGGGATGTGTTCCCACATGATCAGATGTAAGTGCAGAGCCATTCTAATGTGACTGTGGGATGTGTTCCCACATGATCAAATATAAGTGTTGAGCCCTTCTCGCATGGATGTAGGATGTGTTCCCCACATGGCTGGATATAAGTGCTGAGACTTTCTAGCATGGATGTGGGATTTGTTCCCCACGTGGTTGTATATAAGTGTTGAGCCTTTCTGACATGGTTCTTGGATGTGTTCCTCCCATGGTCAGATATAAGTGATGATCCTTTCAGATATGGTTCTTGGATGCATTCCTCCCATGGTCAGATGTGAGTGTTGAGCCTTTCTAATATTGTTCTTTGATATGGTTCTTGGATGTGTTCCTCCCATGATCGAATGTGATGTTGGGCCTTTCTGACATGGTTTTGGGATGTGTTCCTCCCATGGTCAGATGTGAGTGTTAGGCGTGCCTTTCTGACATGGTTTTTGGATGCATTCCTCCCATGGTCAAATGTAAGTGCTGGGCAGGCCATTCTGACTTAGGGTCAGACATAAGAGCTGAAGAAGACCTACATGGAGGCTAGGCCTACAACCAGCATGAAAAAGGGTTGGCTCTGTAGAACTTCCTATGACGAGAAGAATCGAGAGATAGCACCAGTGATGATGACCCAGTGATGATCCAGATCCAATGATGATGACCCAATGATGATCCAAATCAAGTGATGATCTAGATCCAGTGATGATGACCCATTGATGATACAAATCGAGTGATGATACAGATTGAGTGATGATCCAGATCCAGTGATGATCCAGATCCAGTAATGAAGATGACTTGAAGATGAGGACGACTTGAAGATAAAGATGAATTGAAGATAAAAAGAAATTGATGATGATCCATATGATATAGAGAAGAAGACATGTGCTAATAAACTGTGTCGAGAGAATACCTTCCTAGTTAAGAGGGAGTGTTGATGTATTTGTAACTTCAGAATGTATTCACTTGTATATTTTATGTATTGTACCCCGATGTTTATTCCGAGAAGTATCTGTAATGTAATTGAGTCATGTCATTCCCCTATGTTCCTATCGGGATATTCAATAATGTAAACAAGTCATGTAAATTCATAGAGGGTAAGCCTTCCTATTGATCAAGGGTTAGAGTCCCCGCAGTTGTGGGGCCCTAGGGTTATTAGACTCTCCTAGAGAAGTTGGCCCTAGTGATTTATTGTCAAGTCGGTAATTAGTATAAATAGAGAGTGAGCCTCTCTATTTATCACACATCCACTCACACTCAGTTGTAGCGCATAACTCAGAGAGAAGAATTGTTGGAATAAGAGAGAGAGAGACTACTACTGTCGGGAGATCATCTTACTGTTTTGGGGTTTTACTTTTGGTGTTGATTCTATCTCTTAGGAAGTTGTTGGGTTTTCTCCTTTATGGTTTCCTCAAGGAAAATCTTTGCGTCTATTGTCTCTTGTGTTTGATTGTTGTGCTTATTGTTCTCTCAGTTAAAGATCCTAAGTTAATGTTAGATTGAATGATAAAAATCTAATATTAAGCATGAGGTAGCATACATGTTTGTGGTGGGGATAGCCCCTTGCCACTCTCTATGTAGCGTTGAATATAATTCCAGGATCTTATTCGTATCTGGGGGATTTTGAGGTACCTTTGGTGCTTTTGAGCTTTGGGCTTTATTACCCTTCCCATACAGTAGATCCCTCCTACGACCCCCCCACCTAAGTATTGGTTATATTGGGGTGACCTTAGTTTCCTTACTTAGGTATCATAGGGGCTACTTACAGAGGTTATTTTGTGAGTGTCCTGACTAGGTAGAGGTTGGACAGCACAGTCGCTTTATGCGTTGAAGCTGAGGGCCACTATCATTGGTTGCACACCTCTGCTTGTAGTGTATGGGAGTCTCAGGCCTCTCCTAGGTGGGACATACTTGCTTCATTCGGGAGCTCATTTATCCTCCCCCTTGGCTTGCTTGCATTTGGATTAGATTTTATTAGGAATGTGTTCTTTGTGCATTGGAATCCTTTAGGGTTCCCTATTGGTTGAGTTTTTTTTCTTTTGTGGAGTCATCATGGAGCAAGGTCTAGCACCACGTCGTTCTCATCGTTTGGCAGGGATTTTTCCTTGCGGTTATACTACTCATCCTCGCAAGAGGATTAGACATTCTAGGAATATTCATACACACTTTGATTCACACACTACTCTCATAAGTACTACATCTGAGCATGTGAAGATCCCTCATTATCCTTCCTCCAGGAGGGGGAATGCTACTTACATGATACCTGAGACTCTAGTTGAAACCAATCCTCATGGGACTGGCGATTCTCATGATTCACATACCCAACTGTCAAATTTTGCAGCTTCTTTTGGAAGGACTTCCTCGCGAAGGTCGGGTGAAGAGACTCACCATGTTCCCTCAAGATTTGGAACTTTTATATTTGGAATGATAGATATGACTGATATTTTTCCGTCATATACCATAGACTCTGGTAGAGGTCCTAGTGTTGTTCCTAGGGGAACTACCATTCCTTTCCATGTCAATAGATTTGGTAGTGGTCATATTGCACCTTCTGCACCATTTGTGGGAGGATTTTCATACCCGTCATCCGAACATTACCCTAGACACGTGAACATTGGAGGTACATCTTATATTATATCCTATGTTCCTTCGTCCACTAGAAATGTTCCTTCAAATGTGTTTATCATGACATACCCTCCTCATAATTCACACGGTCCTTCAGGCCGAAGTGCTTCCTCTAACCATGGTGTTCCCTCTTTTGGTGGTACATTTGTGTCGGTAGGTTATGTATCTACTTATATACCTGGGGGGAAACCTATTTACCAAAACCACAATTATAACCACAATTATAGTTATGTAGCACCCCAGTCTCAAGGTATGCTGAATTATAACATTCTCATGTATCTTTTTATGGTTCATGCTGGACGAGGTTATTATCCAACTGTCCAAGGCCACAGTCTTTATAATAATCAACCCTATATGAATCAAACTTGTCATGGAGCAGGGAATCCCATGGCATAGCCTAGGCTCCCTAGGTATCTCATGATCTGATGTGGTCGGTAGTTCCTGCTAAACTTCCTTTGGACATTCCTAAGTTTGAAGGTAAGGGTTGTGAGAACCCTGGAGAGCATGTTACCACTTTCCACCTATGGTGCTCTTAGAATTATTTGAATCATGATTCTGTTTGCTTGAGACTATTTCAACGCACCCTCATGGGACCTACAGTGAAATGGTATATAAGGTTTCCTAGGGGCACATATCAAGCATTCAATTATATAGCCTTGACCTTTTTGAACCACTTTCAACTACCAGTACATTACGATGCTAGTACTGAACTCTTGTCGACATTTCAGCAAGACAAAGCCACACATATTTTCGATCACATTCTGGAGTGGCGTATATGGAAGAGGTTGATTAAGGCCAACATTCCACCCGATTTTTTATTGGAACGGTTCCTTAAGTATTTATTGCCTTATATCGTGAAGGATGTTTTGACATCCAGAGCTATTTATGAGGAACAGACTATTTTCTGAGCTCAGCAGTTGGACTTGACTTACACTTGGTCTAGGCTCTTATATGAGATTATCCCAAATGCATTGCGGTCTAATTTTGATCCTAATTTTAAACATGGACCACATGTTGACGGCATTTTTGGTTCCGCGAGTACTAAATTCGTAGACTAGTTTACGAATCAAATGAAAAATTTGTCTATTAATCATTCTGTGACTGGAAAATATATAGCTTCATATAAACCATCCCAAATGATAGATGTTCTTTCAGTACAATCGTCGAACCAGGAGGGTAACCAGCAGCCCAGATGGAATAAGAAAAAGGGAAGAAACAATAAGAGAGGTGGGGGGGATAAGAGGGAGAATGCTAACAATGACAAGAATGGTAGTGATGCTGGGGGTACAAGAAGTCTAAACGTAATAATAAGTTCCTTTATTAGCTTTGTGGGGGCTATCACCTCACTTACTTGTGCCCTTGTATCGATGAAGCCTCGAAATTCATTGCACAGATCCCAGTTGTGTTAACAGACCCTTTACCATATAACCAAAATATGAATTCGAGGAACGTGGACTTCAAAAACTCTTCTGGTGGGAATCAAAACCCGTTGAATGTTGAAGGTGTCCATGTTTGTATCAACATGATGTTGACAACTAATGTTGTGATGCGTGCTAAATATTATGGTTTGCTACAACCCGATGTGAGTAAAGAGTCTACACCTCTTGAGGTTCCTTTGCATATTGAAAAGCAAAAAGTTATACCTCGCATTCCTAAAGGATTCCTAAATTTCTTGGGACACAATTCTAATGCTTGAGCTTCCCAACATTGTTATATTGTCGAGGATTTGGGTCAAACTCCTTGTGCGATGTCAGCTTTAGAAGTCCTTTAGACATTCCTTATGTAGAGAAAGGCTTTATTGAATACCCTTGGGATGGTTGATTATCATCCTTCCATGGTGATTAGATTTGAAACCCGTGAGGTTCAACCTCACTTTCCTTACCATGTGTCTTTCTTAATCCATTTGGAGTGTATCAACATCATGATAAAATGCAGAGTGGTTGATGAAGGCACTGCGACCTCTGTGACGTCTCTATCCTGTTGGAAAGGTATTGGCTCACCCCCATTATCGAAGTCTAACACCATGTTGACAACCTTTGATGGACATTATTTTAGGCCACATGGTATTCTTCCTTCTCTTCAAGTCCATTTGGGAGGGAATATCGTGTCCATTGAGGTTGAGGTGGTTGAAGCACCCCTCGATTACAACCTTTTACTGGGTCGTAACTGGATTTACAATATGAGAGCATTTGTGACCTCCATCTTCTGTATGGTCTGATTCCCTTTCGAAGATAGGATTATCGTGATCGAGCAGTAGTCATTTGATAATTCCAGTACATCAGCATCATTGGGATCCACCATCTTGGTTATTGATAATTCTCAGTCGACAACTGAGAATTTTGGTGTGGGAATGTGTCTATCTTTTATGGGAATTTTTAATATTTGTGCACCAATCCTTACTATAGGTTCCACTCTTGGAAATGAATATTCGTCGTTGATTATGGTCCCATTTCGCACTATGTATTTGGAGGACCCTTGGACTCTCCCTTCTCCGAGCACTTCGGATGAACATCCTAGACCTACCAAGATGAAGATGTCATTGTCTATAGCAGAGATTGCTTATCAAGCTAATCTTGATCCTGTTGTGGACCCTAGTCCATCCTCTTCATGGACGGAGGAGGAGCAAACCTTTGCACTACTCACTTGGGTAGTTGGTCCATCAAGCTCACATGACTACTTCAGCGATGTTTTTCCTTCTGATGAAGTTGTTCTTGAAGCCATGAATGGTTTGGAATGGCCTTGGGAATATTTGCACCATCACTCTTACTTCCTCCCAGAGCTTGAAAAAATCAAGTGTGATGACTTTAGGGTGAACCTTAGCGAGAAGGTTGGTAATCTCATGATCCCATTAGGCACTCATGGTATATATTTCAAAGGGAACATGGAGAATTTGTCACCTACAGTCCCTATCAACATTTCTCAAACTCCTGGCAAGATAGAAAATGTTTACATTGGGAAGATTGTTCTCCTGATGAGATTAAGGCATACATCAATTTATTTAAAGAATTATGTGAATCTTGAGGCCTGGAAATTCACAGGCAACAACAGCAAGGGATTCTCCCCAGTCAACGTTCCAAACTAGCCCATGATTGTTTGGTGTAGGGAATCCGTTCGGTTTGCGGTCTGGCTACCATAGGTCAAGTAACAAAAGGGTTTACCAGTTATGGCCCGATCCACTGTATATATTTTTGTATTTTGACTTAAAGTATGATATGCATGTGCCTAATTAACATGCAGGGTCATAAGGATGCAAGGAGTAGTCACAAAGTGATGCGCAGGTTCTTACCTCTCGTCTTAGAACTCACAAGCATCTAAATCACATACATAGTAAGAAAGTAAAACTAACTATCTACCTATCTATCCCCGGGGAGCTGAAATGTAACTTATCAATGAGTAATGTATATTGTGCATGCATTATAAAGAGGAATTACAGATAGCTAACATTCATTTTCACAACACATGAACTATTAAAGATATTTAGACAATCAGATAGCTAATTTCTTATGAACAACATTCATTACTCATGGTGGTAATTTCACAGAATAAACCAAAAATCATTCAAACAAGAACATAGGCCCTAAGAGTTAGAATGATCTCACAATTAATGGAAAAAGCTGAAAAACGAAATGGTTCATCTTCCATCAATCCATAGCCCATCATTTGACTGTCCCACCAAACTTTCTCTGACAGCAAAACAATAATTCTTTATTGCAAAAAAAAAGTAGTTCTTCTTACAATAGCTCTTTTCTTGTTTTACTGGGAAAAATACCTTTGTTCTTCTAAGTCCTTTACATTTATACAAGAAGAATAAGACTGTTGGGCTGCCCACGCATAACCCTTGGGATCCCCAACCTTCTACCTTCCAAGACTTTGCTTTCACTAAGCGCTTACAAAATTACAACATGTTACAAGAAATGAAACAATATTTACGAGGAGGGTCCTGCTTGAGCATTGAAAAATTTCTTCCAAGCTAAAGCCTCTGAGGTGAGGCCTTCAAACTCAGAAGGTTCCAAAAAATGAATATTAATCTCGAACTTTGCATCCTGGTTCTTGATAGCTTCAATCCTGGCTGCGCTCAAATGAAGTTGATATTCCAATAGCTGCGCACTAACTGTGGAATGATCTACCTCATTCCTTAAGGTCTGGTCATCGAGAGATTTAATATGCTGTATTTTTCTCTCCTCTTCTTGGTACCTTTTCTGCAAGATTTCGACAAACAAGTTGTAGTCTTGAAAAACATCTAGTCTCTGCTCAGCTTCTACTTGGCACCAGTTATAGGTAATCAAGAGCCTTCTGAAAAAATTTGTACATGCTCCTTTTGTCTTTCTAACAGCCCTTTTGAATTCCTCGGCTGTATTAATAGCAAACTCCAGTAAATCATGATCTTTCTTAAGGGTCTGTCGATCTTTCGAGGGTAGCTCTGTAGGAACTTCTTCATTTTCCTCTAGCCTTGCCATCCTTGTTGTTAGGACTTCCAGGATGTCCTGAGATCTATCAACGAAATATGAGGAGGTCTCCAAAATCTCCTCCAACCGACCATATATTTGCAAAACCTTGCATCTCTCATCTTCTATGGCCATCTGCAATTGGAGCATCTTGGCCTTCTGTGCCAGCACATGATATTTGAAAGGCTGGAGATCAACCTATTGTTCAGTGGCTTCCTTCAAAGATGTTCTCATAGAGGTTATCTACTCTTGAAGCTTTGTCTCTTGTTCTTGAGATTGCCTCTCATTCACCTCCAAGGTGGTCTTTTGTAGCTCTAGATCTTCTATCTTTCCTTGCAGCTGCTCCTTTTCCACCCTTAACTCTTGATACTCTTGCTGCACTCTCTCCAGACACTCTTGTGTAGTTTCCATAGACCTCCTTTCTTCTTGGAGAACCTGCAGTTCATCCTTTGAAGACCTCATCTCTTTTTGCATGTCTTCACATTTTCTCTTCAACTCGTTGTTTTCTTCTCTTTCCTTTCTTAGTGTGTCTTTCAGTGGAGAAGAAGACTTTTTAGTTTGCTCCAGATCTGTCATTATCTTGTCTACATTGTCCTCCAAAGAGTGGATTAATGTAGACCCAGCTCTAATAGTGAATCTGGGATCTCGGTCTGTTCTGTGCACAATGGTCGTATCAGTTATCATCTTTCTGGACAGACCCCCTGTTTCAACCTTGTTTTCATTTCTCTTCACTATCCTCTTTATTTCCTTGTCATAGAATATAGTATTAAAGTCAGGGACTTCTTCCCCTATCTTCTATTCAAAGGGTACCAGTTTTAGTGTGGGGACCATAGACTGTCCAGGTGTGCTGACAACAGGTACTTCTGGGTCCTGAACCTCGGGGTTCTCCACGTCCTGGGTCTGAATGTCAGTTGTAGTAGAGGTTGACTGTTCTGTCACTGTCTGGGTCAGCTTCAACCTCTCTGCTTCCTATTTCTGAAGCTCCTCATCTAGCTTCCCTTTTCTTTCTTCTTCTTCAAGTCTGGACTCTTCTTCTACTTTTCTGGCTGCCTTTTGTGCAACTCTTCTTTTCTCTTCTTCTTCTCCCTTCAGCCACCCTTCAGCTTCTTAGGCTAACCTTTGGGCTTCTTCGTTTATTCTCCTAGCTTCTTCATCGGCCTTTGCTTGTTCATCCTGCCCCTTTCCACCTTTGGTGGAGATATTCTTTTTAAATCTTTTCCCCAGGGCTGTTATGTTCAACGCATTGCGGAAGATGGACTCTTCCTTGTCTCAATGGTGAGTGTATTCGAAATGTACATTGTTCTCTTTGCAGTGTTCATCCACTTTGCTATGGGAGTCATTCCTGTGGAAGGGCATTTCACCAAAATGAAACTTTTCCAATTCCTCCACAAATTCATCTGCCTTCTTCACTCTGGTAAACTTATAACTCCCCAACCTGAATGGAAAAGGAGGATATGTAGCCTTCTTGTGCTCAAATAAAAATCTTCCTATGCCATCCAGGAGGACTTGCCTAACAGCCTCTTTATGAACTATATAGTCTGTGGCATATTTGGGAAGTAGGAAGGGTGCTCTTGAGCCTCCAAACATTCTTAAATAGAGCCCCTCCTTAGTCAGGTAATAATCAGCATATTCCTCGATCACCTGCAGTGCCTCCTCAGACATGCAGTCACATTCTTTCAGGAAAATGAGAGTATACAATGGCATGATAAAATCTTCACAAACCTCCCGGTAGTGACTATGGTACTTATGAGCCCACAGTGGCTTGTACGTGGAGTAAACAGGCATCCTTTCTCAGTCCTAGAAGCATCTTAGGCCGAGGAAAGGTTGATTACATAGTATGCAATCAATGAGTATTGAGCTCATGTAAAATTCTGACCTCTTTTGGGACACTCCTCCCAAGGCTAAGGCCAAGCAGGCTGAAAGACTATTTGACACTATGTTGGCCTAGTTGAAGATGGTCCCCTGTGTCGTGACATAAAAAATAATTGGAATCCACTCCAATTTGAAGCTTTTTCCATGAGATCTTCCAAAAATTCTGTTGATCATTAAGGCAATGAACCTGTACAGGGTCCTTAAGCTCGTGGTGTCATATTCTCCCGTAGGTCTGGTTCTAAATTTTCTCCTAGGCATCAGCATTCTCTTAAGGGTCTCAATGAGGTCCATTTTGATGTTTCTCAGCCAATCCTCAGTCAAAAATATATGTGCTTCTGGTAGGTGGTAGTCCAAGGCTACATATCCTGGGCTATAGGCAGCATAGCCTTATCTGTCAACATTCTCAAGGATCATGGTGGTTACATCTACCCTAGGCAGAATCCACCCAATTACTTTAGAGCATGGAAAGAGCTCTAGTCTTGTAGCAATCTTCATCAGTGAAGACCTTTCTATATTGGCATATATGCCCTCCTCCTCAAAGCCTATATCAGGTACCTCTTGGTGCATGATCAACCTGTAGATGTCTCCCCACTGATACTCAGGCTCGACACCAGTTATACATTTGGTATATTCATAAATGTATTCGGTCTTGGTAATGACTTCTATGTCGGGATCCTCTTCAACCACAGGGGCCTTCTTCTTTTGGCGCTTTGACATTTTGAGTTTGGAATCTTCCTGTAACGTATACAATTGCAATCATTAGGCCATTTCTGGACAAGTTGCAGAGATCAATATAACAATGTACAGTGTTTTACCTTATCAGTGTTTAACATGATGGAAGTTAATTAAATGAAGCAAATATGTGCATGCAAATACTTCTGTATACCACTAAAAATGGCTTAAGTAGCAAAATTTAAGTGAGAAACAAAATCTACATTAGAATGAAGAGACCTCGGGCTCTCTGTAGGTGCCATGACTGCTGCGCTGCATAGAACGACAAGGGAACTGATTCAAGTTTTTCAATGGGGTGCCTCAAGAAAACACTACCCATGCAATATATGGTCAATATAACACTGTACGGTGTTGCACTCCCCCACGCCGGCTTGGGTTCGAGACTGACCATGAACCGGGTTGCTTCGAAACAGCGGGGTAAACCCAGCATGGTTTGAGGATGCAGGAAACATAAGAGGGGGAAACCAGTCCAATATTCACATGGGGAGGCCATAAAAAACCTTCTCCTACCAACCTATCAAAATATGGGGAAGACTGGTGTAGATAGCGTAACGGCCGTCTGCACCAATCTCCCCAACCACCAGGCGCAGGGTCGAAAAACATAACGGTCATGGAGGGAAACTATCCTGCGGGCCAAAAAACACCCCCACTGTCAATTATGCTACAAGCCCCCCACTATATATGCATGTAAACAGTGGGGCCAAGGGAAAATGGCCGTAAAAAAAACTAACCGTGGAACAATCATCAAAATGCTTGAACGAAACGGGATAATGCATATAAGAACCTACCTGGCACTGCTGCGCACCCGGCAGGAAGAGGACTGTTAAGATTCCACGGTTGAGCCACCTGGAAATGAGGGTACACCGACAATGAGGGGGCTGGCGAGCTCGAGTGAATGATAGCACATGACAACGATAGTGCACGACAGTCAAAATAGCAATAGAATAATCAAAAATCGACCTCGTAGATATATATGGTCAACCATAAGCGACGGGAAAAAAAATAGGATGGTGGAAACAAAAAGATCAGAGGCCACAAGAACATCTCTTCCCGCAACGTCGGGTGTGTTAGAATAATCAACCCATAGTATTTACCCACTTAGACATTATTTCATTTATTTTGTCTTATTTGCCTAGTCCATGAGTCCCACCATGTGCAA
>LPNX011011882.1:3409-16712 GCA_001517045.1 Pseudotsuga menziesii
GTAAGTTCAAACACATAGATCGTTTCCTACATCCTGTGTAAACTGAATGCATACCCCATATATTCATTTCAGTGTTCAGCGAGTACATTATGTACACATATGAGTCACCTTCTTCAGAAATTATTTTCACATGCAACCAATAAATTTTTCCCTTATAAAAAATAGCATCTTTAGGAGCAGTAGGTTCACCATCAGCACCAATTGTTTCTCTCCAAACTCTTTGGACATTGCTGCAGATAAAAAATTTAGGACCATGTATAGTACACTTATGATGTACAAGTATCCATCCATGTTTTTGTTGACCAGTGTTGCCTATTAGAGAAAAGAAACCATAGTATCCTATATCAATAATTCCTATATTTGACAAACACTTTATGAATGGATTTGTGATGTAATAATCCTTATGCCCTCGTACAGGACAATATTTTGAGAGCAAAATGATTGAACCAACTGTACATTCAATCGTATATCTATTTTCCAGATGCGGGACATGCAACAAGGATGTATGTCCTGTACGATTGACAAACTTATATGCAAAATGGTTTTGATGTTGTCCCAATAGTTAAATTAAAAGGCCAGTTTCTGTTATATTGTTATTTTTCCAAGCGCTAACAAAAGATGGCCTAGACAATAGCTCTTCACAATGTTTAGAGATTGATCGCAAACGAACCAATGTTGAAAATGGCACCCATAGGAGAATCATCTCTAGAAATTCCAGTGGGAGTAAACTCCAAATGATCGGATCCATTTGCAATTAACTAAACAAAAACATAAAAAATACATAGTTATCACCAATAGAAACATAATAAATTATAAAAATAATTTATTTGCATAACACATTCATAGTAGAACATAACCATGAACCAATGTCACAAGACACCATAAGCACCAATGAACATCAAAATCCAAGATAACCCTTCCTCGATTTTAGAATGCAAAAAGAAATTCAAAATAAAAATTAACACAACTACTACAAAACATTTTAATTAATGGCATCATGTAACAAAAATCCAGCAATGAACATTACCATATTGCAACAGAAACATAACAAATCATAAAAGAAATTTCTTTGAACGAACACAAAAATCTATTTAAACTACTTATAAATAAAATTAAAAATACATAGTTATTACCAACCGAAACATAATAAATTATAAAATTTAGTTTCTTTGCATAACACAGACATAGTATAACATAACCATGAAGCAATGTCAGAAGACACCATAGGCAGCAATGAACATCAGAATCCAAGATATTTCTTACATCGATTTAAGAATGCAAAAAGAAATTCAAAATAAAAGTGAACCCAACTACTACAAAACAATTTAATTAATGGAATAAATTCTTATACATGATAATGTCACTGCATTGATTGTTCACTAGCAACGGTAGACGGTGATTTGGAAGCGATGATCTTTCATCAACTCCTAAACGAGTAAGACTGAAAGTTTCCAAATCATAGTATACGAATGGAATTTCAACATTCTTGCACATCAATATAGAATTTCAAAAATAAACCCAACTACTACAAAACAATTTAATTAATGGCATCATGTAACAAAAATCGAGCAAACAACATTACCATATTCCAATAGAAACATAACGAATCATAAAAATAATTTATTTTAACGAACACACAAAGCTATTTAAGCTACTCATAAGTAAAATTAAATATACGTAGTTCTTACCAATAGAAACATAGTAAATGATAAATATAATTTATTTTCTCAACACAAACAAAGTAGAACCAAACCATGAGCGAATGGCATAAGACACCACAAGCACCAATGAACATGAGAATCGAAGACAGACTGTCATCGATTTCAGAATGCGAAAATAAATTCAAAACAAAAATAAACCCAACTACCACAAAACAGTTTAATTAATGGCATCATGTAAAAAAATCCAGCAACCAACATTACCATATTGCAGCAGAAACATAACAAATCATAAAAATAATTTATTAGAACTAGCACACAAAGCTATTGAAACTACTTATAAATAAGATATAGGTTGACAACAGATTATTTAGGAACATATCAAAATTCAAAATATTATTCAAACTTATAAAATATCTTCAACACATTTAGATAATTGTATGCAACGATAGACTGAATAAATACAATGATGCAAACTGAAAGAAAAGGGACTCTCAATATTTTTTTTATGGAGATGGTGATGACAGTGGATCAACAACTTTTTTTTTTCTTGGCATGACACCACGGATTTTCTTTGCTTTTTTTTCAGTATTTTTTTGGGTTTTCTTGCCAAGATCACAAATTTCGTTCTTCACCAATATGTGGGTAGGCTCAAATTTTATTGCATCCTCAATCTTGTCATATACCAACCCAAAACCTGAAGATCTTTGTCCATACGTACGAAAACCGTAAATAAATATTTGTTGTGTACCAGTAATACCAAATTTTTTCCCTATCTCCTTTTGAATTTCTGGTTTGGAAAGGTTTCATCTTCCAAGATGTAGAACATGTATCGGAAATCAACACCTCAACCTTGGTTCATCTATCAGGTGTCTGATGCATACTGTGGGACGATGAGGGATTTTTTTTACATCCATTTGTTATGTGGATTTGAGGCAAAGATCTGGAAAATAAAAACATATATGGTTTTATGAATTCGAAAATAATGTTAACCAAATGATACAATAAACAACATTGGAGGAAATGTGGCATAAGCACTAAAACTCTAAGATATCAAAAACAATTAAATCATACAATACAACAAAAACGTAAGTTGCATAAAATGGTAACATGCATGGCCATGGTTATATATGTCAAAATCATTGGCATGCCATCATGTAATCTATAATTCAATACTGTTTTTCTGGCACATTTCATGAGTACATTCACATTTAGTCAATAAAACTAAATTAAAAAAATTACATTTAGTTGTGAGGATCTTATGAAAAAAAAATAGATAACTAACTATATCTTTACTCTTTCAACACATAGAAAAGAATATGAAGAAAAAAAACCAAATAAATTAGGAAAAAAAATAATGGTTGCCACTATGTTTTTATGTCGCAATAGAGCTTAACAAATGCTTGTCAATTGAACTGTAATTGAACATATTGAAAAAGTGTATGTTAACATATAGGAACAAATCTTATTCTCAACAACTATATGAAAAGACAATGAATAAATAGAGATTAAACTATGTTAGTCTGTAAATTGGTTTGTTCTCTTGCAATCTATATTTATGCCTACCAAATCAAATAATAACAGCGAAACATGTCAATATAAATATCTATACAATAAACAATCAAGTTTCCAAATAACCTGATAGTTGTGATCTTTAAGTTGAAATGGATTCCAACCGTTGTTCTTCTTTTTCCCTGATTGTAGCATATGCACTTTTCGCCATTTTTGAATACCTTTCAAATGCAAATGGTGGAGATATTCGTAGACCGTCAATAGATTTTACCCTTGAAATTGCTGTGAAAGTTAAACCTTGCCTCTCTGCGATACCGATATCAACAGTTTCCCTTTGTAAAGTCAAACCTTGTGATTTGTGTATGGTAAGATCCCAAGCCATACGCAATGGGATTTGCTTGCGATTTCCTCTAGCAATAGGTGTTATTGGAACAATTTTGGGATATCTGATGTCCCATGGTAAACCAATGTAATCATCAAATGAGACCGTAGCATACATTGGCAGCTGTGGTGGCTTGGATCCATCAGAGAAAAAGATGTGTTCAACTGTCCCAAGTGCTCCATTTACCAACCCTGCTTCCACCCACAAGTTACACGTCAACATCACTCGCTGACCAGGACATAAAAGCACTTCTTGTTGAAGCTGGTCATCATCGGCATCAGAAAAATCTTTATTCTTTGTATGTTCAGCAACGCATCGTGCTATGGGAATTCCAAGTGACTTTAGCATGCATCGATTATGTACATTTACCAAGTTGTTCATAGGAAACAAATGGATTTCTGAACTGAAAGTATTACTTTCAGTACTGTCCATATTTGCATATGTTCGTGACATTAAAATATTCCAATCATCCACTGTTGGGTTTGCATTTCTGATGTTGGCTAGCAACCTCTTAAATTTGACATGATTTGGATCTGTGCCTTGTTAATGAAATATCGTGTCCAATGTAAAAACTTATCTGAAATCTTTCCATAACACCTTGCCAGCTGTGTTTCCTATGTACAGTGGTTTATCTTTGATAGGAGGCAGCTGCCCAAGATCTCCAACAAGAATCATTTATCTCCCACCAAAAGGAACTGACCTTTTCTGAGGAAATGCCTCCCAAAGATGTGAATCAATTTGTATGAACAACCTTGGCCCAAGGAAACTCATTTCATCAATTAAAATGTGTGTGACATATCGCATTTCCTCTTGAAATATAGAAAGTGACTGTCCCTATAAAGATTTGAAGTCTTTAATAGGGATTCTAAGGGCTGAGTGAATTGTATTGGCCCGTATGTTGAATGCAGCTACTCCTGTAGGTGCCAACAATAACAAAGGGCTTTTTCCATTTATGGAATGCATTGAAAATTCATGTCCAAGACAATGTATAAGGTAAGACTTTCCTGTCCCTGCAGTTCCTTGAATTATCATCTTCAGTGGGTTTGCATTAGGTCCTTCATGAAAATGTTGAATAATAGTTTCAAAACAAAGACGTTGCTTATCAGAAAAAGAGGATGGATAAGCCGACCTAGAATGTGAGACATCTAGTATGGATCCTCTTGAGCATACATTTTTTATGAAATCTGTTGGGTCCTCCAAGTCTCTATTCCAACCTGTTGTACTATTCCATGCATGGATCAAGTCAAAGTCTCTGCGACCAAGAGTATCAATGTCTGAAACTTGAACAGTGTTGGGAGGAACAAGACGTGACAACATCTCCCACTCATCCATGTCATTCTCATGAATCACTTCATCCTCATGTGTATCGTCATCTTCTTCATTGGTATCCGGTTCTAAAGGTATCCTATTGACATGCCAAGCTCGATATCTAAGGATCCTCCAGTTATGAATAATAATTTATGTGCTGAATCCAATATCAATCTGAATGTTTCTAAACGGTTTATAGAGAAGCAATTCACTGAGGCAAAATGACTCAAAGGAATCTGAATTGCTATTAGGAACTTCACAGAACCGTGTCCATACATGAACTATCACAGGTGTATCTCTTGGCTTCCATGGCTCTCTCTGACGTTGACCACTAAAAGACCATGATCGTGTAGTTTCAATCAAAGATAAGTGCTCCAGAAACGGAGGTATGTTTTGGTAGTGCTCTAGAAACCCAGACCCTGTTGGGAATCTGTTGTTATCCGAGTTGGAAGAAACTCTTTTGAATATTTTTTTGTCAACATTAACTGAAACAAAGCTACGGTTAGAAATAAAAAGAGGAAGCTTTAACAACATATGACAGGTTTCCTGTGCTCCTATATCTCTTTCCACAATTGTTTCGGAAAGAAATTTTTTATATGCAGTTATAGAGGGAATGTCAGAGTCAACGACATTGGAGATTCTTGTCAACATGTCTTGATAGCTTTCTGATCTTCTCTCTGATTTTGAAGCATACTTTGCAATGTATTTCAAAACTACATGACGTGAAAGAACCGGCTGGCAATCAACATTGGCACGCCATATTGAAAGAAGAGGAATGTTATGGACATTTAACCTGTCGTTGTTGCGAGCAGGTTCATATTTTTTGTGTCCTTTGTCATTGACAAATATTTTCGACTAGTCTTGAAGTTCCCATGGTGCGTTGTATCGGCACATGTAGGAGGAACCTTTTTTACGTAAACATGAATGAACACTGCATCTTGTGTGGCATTGCACTCGATTCGCTAGTTGCTCATAGTTGTCAAGGGGATTTGTATTGAATATTTCACTGGTATCCAATAAGCAAGGATCTTCCTACAGAGGTAAATGAATAGATATATTCCTGTGGTGAGCATCACTAGGATTCCATGTCGTTACATAGTTGTCAAAGTATCGTCTTGCTGCGTCAACCCTTATCGTGTCTGTCCAATCCAGTTGCTCCATGTCTAAAGCACCTTCTAACCACAAAAATCCATGGATATGTGCTGATCCCCTATGTTGCCATTCATACCTATGAGACTCATCATGTTTCAATAATATGAGCTTGCAACAAAATTTCAAGTAATAATATAACATGCTAGATTGAAAAATAGAGTAAGGAATCGACATACCTATACCAGTAGTCTTTAGCACAAAGGTATTTTACAATGATTTCGTCACAGAATATACTGAAACGTTCATGCATATACTTAGCAACAATATGTGGATAGTTTATAACATTATCGGTTCTCCATCTATTCCGGTTCTGTGCAGATAGAGGTGCAGAATTGGGCATAGTTTTATGTAGGTTTGGCCACTTGGTATTAGCTGCACTCAGAGTGAAAAACAAAGTTGGGCAACTGATTTGTGATATCATGTCAGTAAGCTCACTGCGACATGTGTTCCAGTATGCCTTCGTTCCTCGAAGACATGAACCAAAACGCATCAATCATTCAGCTAATTTGGTGTCAAGGAATTCAATAAGCTCCTTACGTAGATCTTCAATTGTGGTAGGTATGCCATCTTCAATGTTTTTTTTCACGAATACAGCAACTGTTCCTTGGCTTCGATGTCTCATTATCATGTTCAATACAAAATACCGAAACCTTGGATGTTTTCCAAACCATTGATCACAATATTTAAGTAGGTGCAACCCATACTCATTTAAGCAGACATCCTTCAAATGTGGTTTCAACCAATCAGCAGTTCCCATGGGAAACAATGTTGGAAATGCCATGTCAAACAAACCTTCTGTGTTGTATTCATTTATTGGAGACAAACCAATCTCTGGCCATTCCATACCTAAATTTGACAAAGAATATTCTTTGTTAACAAAGTTGCGTATCTCCTCTATCTCTCTTTGTGCATTTAGAATTCTAGCTGTAAAGGATGAAGGATGAGTTTCGAGTCGATGAGTTCCAAATCTATCAATGTCTGCATCAATCTCTTCTAAGTCACCTATGTCAGAGTTGATATAACGCAATTTAGAGGAGACATCTGTTGGCTGGTCTGGGAGACATATGACTGATTATGGATCAACTTCAACATCTCGGTAATATTTGTCCACCCGTATTTTGTAATGCAATGCATCCATTACTCGCGACCTACTAACAATGCAATCATAGTGCTTGGATGGAGTCCCTTCTCTTCTGACAATTAATATGTCTAGGTCTTCAATTCGACGAGGAAGAGTCTTAGAAATTGAAACAATATCCTATGGGAAGCTATTTGTATGGCCACTGTATTTATATTGACCTCCACGTGCATGTGTGACCTGTAGTATTGGATTCACTCGTGCTATTAGCATTTCTTCAACCTGTGTCAAAATTGATAAAACAGGAGGTTGTTTGCCAGGATTCATGTTGTTATCTCGAGAAAAACGATGGATAACACGCTCTTGCCTACATCTCACACAAACAGGTCCTTCATCGCATCTAAAAACATTCATTCCAGGGTATGATTCACGACAAACATTACACATTTGCACAATTGACAATTTATCAATTTCGGCATGAAATGCTCGATGGAAAGAGGACATATGCTGGAAAAGTTCAACCATGTTTCTTGATGTATGTATATTTAAACCTGGATCTTGAGCATGGTCGTTACCATTCAATGGAAAGTGAGGCGAGACATGTCGACATCTCTCTCCTCTGTTGTTGCGACGATGTAGATTCCTGACTTGCCTTTGTCGAGTACCATCGCCTGAAACCTAACCCAAATTGATTTCATCATGAAAATTAATATCAAGGTTGGTTTCCATCATATTGTTCAGATGAGTTGGGGTTTGAATGTTGTGTCCTCGACGAGCCTTGATGCTATTATCCTGAAAAGTTAAAATGTCGTTGTTAAATATTATGTCAAATATTCTGCTAAGATCTAAATATGGAAGTTGTGTACAAACAGGTTGAGTAAGACCTTCGATGTTCCAAGAAAAATAATCCTTTCTACATCTCCACTTGGTCTACTGAGCATGATCTGGTTTTGAATCATTGCTTGATCATTCATTGCTGCAGAATTGTTCTCCTGATTGAGGTCCATGTTCTTCGATTGGCTGCACACAACATAATTTTGATCGACATTTTGTACGGAGTCATCGTCACTAGAAGACGGAATGACATTGATTGATGTCATGTTGTTTTGACAATTATGTCCATGGATGCTACTATCCTGGAATCTCAAAACGATTTTTCATTGAATTATTGAACAGGAAAATGAAATAGTATTGTATCTAATACTACCTTATTTTGATGAAGGTCAAATGCATGGTTGTTGTTGTTGTCATGGATAGGTGAAACAATACCTTGGTTGTTCCAATAGAAATAGTTCTTGCTAGACTCGACATTTACAAACCGGTTTCGAGTTGATTTCGAAACCCTTGATCTTCATTCGTTAGCAATGGATTGTTTGCATGGCTGTGTGAGTCATTCATAGCAGACTTGGAAGTCGTGTCCTTTGTTGTTCCAAGAGAAATTGTTCTTATACCACTGCTTCTTTCAACTGTATTGGTGTTATTATTTTGTACTGTTTCTGGTTGATTTTCAAATGTAGCTTCCTTGCGCTCATCAAATGTTTAATTCGAAAAATTGTTGCGAGTAGTTATCTAAACATTGAACATGTGTGTAAGTATATCTATATTGTACAGATAAATAAGTTTTCAAATATAGACAATCTAATGTAATCCTTATACCTCGATGCCATGATTAGAAAACGTTTCGCCCGAAGTATGACCTACGAAAGGTTCAATAACTTCATTCAACGTTTTGTTATAGTTGTTGCTAGATGTTGGATTTGATGATATAAATTGACTTTGGCGATTTGATCTCCTCATTATATCAGATATGCGCTGGAATTTAGCGGGATCCCCCTAAGAATCAATGACATTTGCAAAGGAAGGACCATGTCGTTCTCTTATCTGTTCGCCAATTTGCTCACTATTCTCTTGGTATACTAAACGATGTTTCCTATGAATGCCTTCCTTTTTTTATTATAGTGTTTTTGCGAGGATTTGTTTTTTGCGTGACGCAATGTTTCCATCAAGTTCTTCTCAGTGCTCGAATTCTTGTTTTTTTCTGACGACATATCTACACGAGCATAAAAAAATTAGTTTATGTCAAACCATATTACTGTACAAAGTAATGTTACAGGTATAGCAAAAGGAAACAAAAACATAAAAGTTTTCAACTTTATTCAAAGATTATCTTTTAATATTTTTAAGAGTTTTAAACTTTATTCAAATACTAACTTATAATATTTGTATTGCCGAAGATTGCCAAGATATAAATTAATATTGTAATGAAGTCTTCTATCCAAGAAAATAAAAATTGGCATGTATGAATAATTTCTATTTCATAGAGAATGTAAATTGGCAAACATCAGAAGAGACAAATCCAATAAGCATGGTAATGAAGTATTTCAGATGTCGATTTGCATAAGTACAGGTAAGTAAAATTCCATATGTAGCACTGGCTGCGGAAAATCTGGTAAAGTAGGTTGGGAAGAAATATTTTGAAAGGTATGATTAAGACCCACCCAAAAATGTCAACTTGCATAACATACGTGTAATTTACATGCCATATATGTTTATATTACCCCATTGAAAAAACATCATCAATAGAATCCATGTTTGGGCTACCTAGAATGATGGATATGTTGTCTACAAGCTCAACAACACTTAAGTGTGTTGGATTTTCAAGTTTGGATAATGCAGAATCGAACATTCTATCGTCGCTTAAAAAATTAGAATGTGCGTCGATGAAGTCATAGAAACCAAAAGTAAGACGGTCGTATTTGCACATGAGCAAGTAATTATCAAGTGCTGCAACAGGAAAATACCCCCTGCATTTGCCATTAATGCCCGAGGTCAAATTAGACATGATACTCCATCCCAATCCACCTTCTAAAATTCCAATTCTTATCGAAGAATTTGTTGAATCATATTGATTTTTTGTTGGTTCTATAGACCACACTGTAGTTCTCCCATCATTTATAAAACAAAGAATATCATTGCGATAACATGCTAGGCTAATCGATAATGTTGAATCCGAGTGTGGAATAAACTGGAACCCCCATTTGTTATCCTCAAGATCTATCCAACATAGCTTGTATATACATATATGATTATCTCTAGAAACCACATGACTCTCCACCCATAACATTGTTTCATTATACAATATGGGATTTTGGGCCGAAAAACATTGCCATCGATAGGACATGTTTGTCTCCACTGCATATGAATACTGCTGGAAATAAAATATTTTGTTTGAAACTCTGCATAAATATGTTTCAATGCTACCCAATGGTATTTTTGTTGCTCAAAATTTTTCAGCAATGTAAAGAAACCCCAATGACCAAGTCCAAGAGACCCTACAAATGTACAAGTCTTTGCGAATGGATTGGCGATGTAGTAGTTTCTTTTTCGATATAAGATACTGGGGGATGAAACTGCAACAATTGAACCACATGTGGATTCAATTTTGTAGTCGTTGTTTAGGACTTGCATAGAAAGAGATGAACATTTTCCTTTTTGGCTAATGTAATGGCCAACGAACCGATGTCTACCAGAAGAGCCAAAACCAACCAAAACTCCATATTCTTTTGTTTGATTGTGTTTCCATTGTGAGATGAAATTGTTTTCGGACACAATACGATTCGAACCTTTGCAAACCATTTTCAAACGGATAATCATAGATAAATGCAACCAAAGAAAGATCATTTCAAGTATGTCTATTGGCAGAGATTTCCAAATCGCAGGGACCATGTCCATTTCTATAACACAAAATAAGAGAATCGGTTAGCAAATGGATTGATGTAAATATGCCTCCAGTTCCAAATACTCATAAATCACAGTTTTTTATTTGCAGGCATAAGTATAATTTAAAAGTGCCAAACCAAGGGAAATTTTTTTTGGCATGTTACTTGTACAATTGAAGTAAAAAAAAAAATGACGACATGTTAATATGATCGCAAAAAAAAACATACACTACAATAAAATTTAGCATACACAATGGATATTATTTGGTGCAATATAATTTTTTAGATATATATCTAATGATTACATGGATGTAGATAATATAAAAAGATGATCAAAATTCACAAAATATGCAAAGAAAAGTTTTTTTTGCATATTGTTTACATGCCATAACGCTCCAACGACTCATCATAATCTGTAGGAAAAGGGAATAAATCCTCGAATGCTTTCATGCTTGGAGTTAGAGGGCAAAAATTTCTAGACATTACAATGTTGGTACATTGGATGTCTACTAACAAAGGCAATCCATGACTTTGGAGCAAGGATCCTTCATCGGGTCCTACACGAGTAACCCTGCAAGTGTTGAGGTCATAATATATGTACGGGGTTTGGCCATACCTACACATCAGAATAAAACTCCCCACAGCCCGAAATGGAAGGTACCTTGGACAACGTGTGTTTATATGGAGTGTCAAAACCTCTAAAAGGGTCCATCTCAAATCTCTTCCAAATATCCAAAACCCGTGCACCTCTTCAACTGTAGATGCACTAATCCTCAGATCTATCATTTCAGTTATGGACCATATAGTTGTCCTACCATCTTTCACAAGACATAACAGTTGGTTTTGATGCACAGTCAAACACATGGACCGTTTGATACGTCCTGTATGAATTGCATGACTAGCCCATTTGTTCAATCCAATTTTGAGTGACCACATACTATAGGAATATAAAGCATCTTCCTCTGAAATGATTCTCATATGTATCCAATATATTTTTCCATTAAAAAGAACTGCATCTTTAGGAGGTGTTGGAATGAAGCTAGTTGCATCAATTTCTCTGCAATCTCTATTCACATTGCTAGAAACAAAAAATTTTGAACCATGTTCGTTCTCTTCATGACGAACAACTATCCATCCCTGTTTATGATCACCGATGTTGCTTATGAGTGTGAAGAATCCAAGCACTCCAATTTCAATCACGCCTATATATAAAAACCGTCCTTCGAATGGGTTAATAATAGAGTATCACTTGTGACCTTGCAATGGACAAAACTTTGATAGCAAAATGTTTGAACCAGCTGTGCATTCAATTGTCCAATTGTTTTCTGGATTGGTAATATGCAGAAAAGACAGGTGGCCCACAGAATTTATAAACTTATATACTATTTCGATCTCGTATGGCCGCCAAACTTCAACAAAAAATCCAACTTCAGCTATGTGATTGTTCAACCAAGAAGTTCTAAATGCTCGTTGCCACAAAATTGCCTAGAAATGTTTAGAAGTTGATGCGAACCGGATCAATGTTGAAAAAGAAACCCACAACAAAATCGATTCCAATATCTCCATTGGAAACAAACTCCAGATGGCAGGATCCATTGTGGCTATATAACAAAACAATGAAAAATCATATGGTTATGAACAAAACCAATAAAAATGAAAAAATATTAATTTTACCATTTTATACATGGAACATAACTTCACTTGTTGACATAAAGCAATGTCTATGTCAAACAAAATTGATCTTCCAATTTCAATTTTGAGGTCATTGACATGTGATTTATGAGTTCAAAATCCAACAGCCGATGTTAGAGCGATAAATGACATGTCAATGTTACGTATCCTATGTCTATCATCCAACAATGGAATGGTAAATGGGAATAAATTCATTTTTTGGTGGGGCCACATATATGTTCATTTAAACCTAATATATCATTTTCAGGTTTCTCATGATTATAGATATTGAGGTCATTGACATGTCATTTTTCAGAATAACATCCAAAAATTGGATGTGCAAGAGTGGCCTCACCAATTGGTTGAGCACATGTCTCTTGACTTTTGACATGAAGACACCTCTAGCTCTGAAATGGTATTCATAAGTTTATAATTTATGAATACCATGGGATGAAACTAATGTATCATTTTTTCAGTTTTATCATGATTATACATATTGAGGTCATTGACATGTCATTTATCAGTCTAACATCCAAAAATTGGACGTCCAAGAGGGACCTCACCAATTGGCTGAGCACATGTCTCTTGACTTCTGACATCATGACACATCTCTCTCAAATGGTATTCATAAAGTTATAATTTATGAATACCATGGGACTCTGGACTCTGTTACGCATCCTATGTCTATCATCCAACAATGGAATGGTAAATGGGAATAAATTTGTTTTTTGGTGGGGCCACATATATGTTCATCAAAACCTAATATATAATTTTCAGGTTTCTCATGATTATAGATATTGAGGTCATTGACATGTCATTTTCC
>LPNX011011882.1:19265-32613 GCA_001517045.1 Pseudotsuga menziesii
TATTACTTTAAATATATACATATAAAAGGCATATATACATTAAATTTGTGTTGAAAAACCTAAAAAATGCCTATGGGACTATGGATTTGTGAGAATTTTAAATTTTATTTCACAATTTAATAAAATATTTTTCATATAAAATTAGCAACTAACATAATTATGAAATCAAATATTGTAATGTAATGGAAATATATTTTATAAAATTTTCAACTTGATGAAATACATTATGAAGACTTTTCCACGATATCTTGCTTGGATTATTTGATTGGTTTTTTTTGTCGGTTGACCCGTTTGACTAAATGGAAGAAGCTCCAAATTAATAAAAAATGAAATGCATTGGCTCGCTCTTGGAGTTGGGCTCGGCATATTTGCAAATTGAAACAAATTTGTTTCTTTTATATCACTCATTGGATTACGTTCATTCTTTCTTGCAATATGTCACTCATTAGTCTATGCTTAATGCTTATCGATATAATTAAAGAGTAATATTTTTTTTTAAAAGAAGGGTTCAAATTTCATAAAATTTTGTATTTAGAAAAATTATTATGGTTTTTAAGTCAAGTTAGATGGCTTCAAAATATTGGAGAATAGTGGTTGAAATGATTCTTCTAAAAGAATCATTTTTATTTATAATTAGAATGATATTAATGATGTATTAGTAAATCATTGTAGTCAAAATGAGGTGTATACTAATCTAATTGTGGGTAAAATGAAGTATATATTTATATCTTCATAAAGTGGTGCAGTTTTATGGTTGCTAGGGGTAAGTCAAAAAGATGATAAGTAAATGATTGTTTTTTGAAATAAAAGTAATTGATAGATTTCAAGTAACAACCAATTTCAAAAAATACTTCTCCTAATGAAACATTTTTGACATAGCACTAATGAGGAATGAGGAGTTTTTCTTCAGGAACCAAGGTTCGATTCTCATAATGACATTTGGACCCTAAAGTTTCCATGGGAGCATCCAAAGGTAGTGGTCGAACATGTGAGGCTTGCATTACTCTCCTCATGCACATATAAGTGGATCAATGCCCACACTGTTATCATCATTAAGACCATACACTAATCATTATGGTTGACCACAATTTTAAAGCTTGAAGGGGTTGGATCCACTAGTGAGGAATACGGATTTTTTGCACTAGTGACCAAGGTTCAATTCCCACGAGGACATCTAACCCCTAGATACTTGAAAAGTAGTGGTTCAATGTGTGGTGCTTACATTGTGTGCCCCCACACATAAGTGGATCAAAACAATTACATCTACAGCCACAATTTTATTCAAATCCTCAATGAGACGTGTAGCCTATTATGTCTTGGTTGAAAGGATAGGTTCCCCCCAGGTGGGACATCTTAGCTCTAAGTTAAAACCATATTAATTGTTAGATGTGATTTGTAGCATGTTGTACGTAGCCTAAGCTTTGTGGTGGTAGCCAACCAGATTTGAACCTCAATCTTCTCCAGTAATCTTGACCATCTATTAAATCCCCTAAAAATTTATATATATATAACATTATTGTGTATTGTATATTATGTTTTGTGTTTGCTATTAAATCTTCTAAAACATTAGATATAGCTTGTGTGTATTATTGTGTATTGTATATTATGTTTTGTGTTTGCTATTAAATCTTCTAAAACATTAGATATAGCTTGTGTGTATTTTGTATAGTATGTTCAAACACAAGTGAGTGTTATTGAGTTTGTTTGTTTTTATCCAACTTGATATTAAATGGAATATCACCTCGTTTTAAGGAGATTTGAACTTTAAGAATGATATTTTATTAATAAGTCCTAAATTTGTAAGTATTTATATGTTGGTATTTATTCCAATTTATTTTTCATCATATTTTTTTCTTTATTATTTTTATTGTAAGAAAAATCTTACACTAATAAGGTTATTGGTCTAGTAATATTTATTTACGTAATTTCAAAACTTTAATATATAGGTGTATCATTATATGTTAATAAAATATAATCACCTAATAACCAATTTGTAAGTGATAATCCTTCCATTTCTAGTATATGTTTCAAAAAAAAATATAAACCCTTGTCCTATCAAAAGTTATTTAAAATCACTCTCCCAAACAAAACAAAAATTATGTCAATAATATTAACTACAATAATTGAAATTATCATTAAAAAAAGTTCATATAATATTAAAAAAATATCTTTTAACTTTATTCATGAACCCACTGTGATTTAAATTCGCTTTACACCATCGAGAATGTTTTCTACATTGACTGTTTTGACATAGGTGACCTCTTATTATGTCTTATGTCTTTTGGAGTCTCGACACGTCTGTTTCTCTCGTCCGACGCTTCATGCTTTCTTCTCCTATTGAAAGCTCTTCTTTGCCTCACAGATTTTAATGGTGAATATCGCCTGAATTCCAACACTTTTCACCTGCTGTCAATGGTGGGCTCCCTAGTTTCGATTTAATGAATATATCTTTCTCTTTGCGAGAAGAATTTTCCTGTGTTACGACTACTACCACTCAGGGTTTTGATCATCATAATCATGATTATGTTTTCCCATAGAGGAGGGGGAATATTGTGTCAGGGAAACGGCATGCAGAGGTAATAAGAGACCCAATGTAATCAAGGTCCAGTGGACTGCAGAAGAAGACAGTTAAATTAGTTTAGTTCCTCATGATCTTCACAATAGTTTGATTCTTTTGATTCTGAAAAAGACTGATATACTTTTGATTCTGGATTCTCATAGATACATATCAACTATTTACTATGCCAATTCCTCTGGATGATTTAGGTGATCAAGGTGCTGGATTTGAGAGAATTGGAACTCAGGAGGGTATTGATTTATCTGCATCTGCAATAATATTATTGAATACTGATACACCAGTTGATGGGAAATTCCTTGCAAACAAGGCAGAGAGGTCCTACAAGGGTATTGATTTATGACCTGCAGAAGATAGACAGCATGATAAGGACCTATGATGATGACTACTCAGCACAGAAAGAGCACATAATATATGCTATGATGATAGTCAGTTCGCAAGGACCAAATAGTATCAAGTACTTATATATGAGCAGGAGGTGGGAGGTGAGAAAATGTCTTTAGCAGATAGGTTTGAGAAAATGTCTTTAGAAGTATAATGGTTGATAATTAAATTGTGCCATGAATTTTGTTTTGCAGGTTGCTTGTGAAGCTTGTTGAAGAATATGAAATGGTCGCAGATTGCACGGACTCTTGCAGGTCGTGTGGGAAATCAGTGCCATGAAAGATGGCACAATCATTTACGACCTGACATCAAGGCTTTATATTTGTTTCACTGCCACTGTTAATATGTTTTCAAAAATTTCCCGAGTATTTACTATTACAAATATAAAAACATATAGTTATGGAGGACTCAACTATAGTTATGAAAAATTTTATTGGGTCTGAAGAAGTGATGAGAAGATATGCAAATAGCAACAAAAAACAAAGAGACTAAAAAAACCAAACAGACTAAACGCTAAAGAAAAAACTACGTTGTTAATCTTTAGATCTAGTGATTGATAAATCCTAGGAATATGGTGTTTCCCTGAGTAAATTATCAATAAAAGAGTTAATATGTAATTTTGATAAGTGTGTACATTTACGGACTTAATCATCTCGCATTGAGGAATTCTCGATAAAAAGAAACTATCTTATCATATTCATGTTATCCAAGAAGTAATGTTTCAAACCACTTACTCTATTGTATTGGTATTAATGAGATTCCTGGTTGTGTTTCTATTATACTTTTATTATTAACAATGGCCCAATATTAAATCGATGTGATAGAAAAGTAGAATACAATTCTATGAATCACATGTAAAAGACATGGCAGCTAAAGGTGTATGTGTTTTTAATAAATCATCCACTTAGGCCACCCAGAAGATGTGTATGTGTTTTTAATAATAATGTATGTTAATAAATCTGCGTTGTCATTCTGTTCTCTGTCCATGCGGTTCAGCTCGAGCGCAACATCTGTACACAAAGTTGAAGCGACCATATGCCTGTTAGCCATTAGAATTTTGATAGCACAACATCTGGATACAAATTTCAAGCGACCATATGCATTTTTATCTATCAGCAGCCAAATAGGTTTTTGATAGCAGATAGCTTGGTTTTGTAACAATGCTGGCTCTGTACTTTTCCTCAGACATGCCCAACTGTGGCACAGTGGCCAATCCGAAGGGAAAGAGACACTAGACAGAGGGTTTATTGAAGGGGAATGCACACTTCTCTGCGTACCCTGAGGTGAACTGTCAGGCTATGAGGTCTACTTGTCCTGTGAATGAAACTGTGAAAGGTGAGGATCATAAGGAAATACAGAAGCAGAATGAGGATTCAAGCAGTACTGCGTACCTGCTTCGTTGATATGGTCTGTGGTTTCATGGAATTTTATGAAATAATATGTTCTTGTTGTACTTGCCTGAATGGCCACAAAGAACCCTGCTTTGATTATAATGAGCCTAAGGATCTCCACTCCACTCAGATACTTAAGGTATACTCAATCTCTTCTTGGTTTCTATTTTAAGTTTCTCTGTAACTGGAAATATGTATTTATGTCATGACTCATGATAAAGAGCTTAGCTTAGATAGTACAAAACATTAACCATTGATAGCAAAGGATTTCTTGAATGTGTGCCTTGTATTCATTTTTTCAGAGCGTGGTCTCTTGCATGACTGCAACAGAATTACGTTTGCTGGGCTGTGTAAAAGATGCCAAGGAAAATGTGGAGAATATGGAGGTGAATAGCAGTAAGAGTTGTCTGCGCAGTGCATTGTTGAAGCATTTGAAAGCTATGGGGTTCAATACAGGGATATGTAAATTGCGATTGAAGAACACCACAGACTTTCCTGCAGGTAATTGGAGTTTTCCCAACTCTGTCTGTAGATTTATTGAATATCATTTGGCGAGTGTCAGTAATGAATACTTCTAAGCGGGATTATTTTGTTGAGAGACTACTGTAAATGATAGGGACAAATGGAAATGTATTTTCTTCTACTCCATCGCTTGCACAGAAAATGGAATGTTATTTTTTAGAAAATAAATCTAGTTAAAATAAGAATTCTATTCTCTAACAATGGGGTTTCACATCATGTGCTTCATTGAGCCGCTTTGGTAGTAATACCAAGTTTAGAATCAAAATTTTATCTTCTGTTGGATACATACTTCTAACCCTATTCTGAATGCCAACGCTCCATCAACGTACATTGATATAATCAGACATCAATTGTTGAAATTGACTTCGAGTTGAAAAATTTCAAATCTACCGAGTTTGCCTGTGTATTTTAATATACACATACAAAAACCCTAATTTATATTCGTTTCACTGCCGTTGTTTATATGTTTTCAAAAATTTCCAGAGTTTGCCTGCGTAATTTATAAGATACACGTACAGAAACCCTAATTTATTTTCATCGAAATATTGTTTTAA
The DNA here is from genome assembly GCA_001517045.1 of Pseudotsuga menziesii. Lineage (NCBI taxonomy): Eukaryota > Viridiplantae > Streptophyta > Pinopsida > Pinales > Pinaceae > Pseudotsuga > Pseudotsuga menziesii. The sequence goes on from LPNX011011882.1 coordinate 24,692, forward strand.
CATATATTTGCATTGTATCAAGGTTTAACAAAATCAAAACAGTTGTAACCCTAATAGGAATCAAGGGATGACCTTGAGAATCGAACCTCGGCCCACGGCAATAGGCGCACGGGAACACATTCGTTTGGTTCAAACAGCCAAGCTGTCACTTAGCACATCTAAATTATCTCTGTGAAATATTGTGTAATATAACTATGATACGTGCTCTAGTTTATAGTCATTGGCTCCAAACGGTGTGCTGAACATATAAATATAAACGTCGACATACACATACAGAAACCCTAATTTGTTTTATTTCGTCGAAATATTGTTTTAACATATATGCAGAACAACGAAAGCAGAAGCTTACCTCTACTGCACGAATAAACCAGCGAATGCTCCAAGACGGCGATTGCACAGGCGGTCCAAGACGACGAATGCACATGCGCTCCAACGAATGCTCCTAGATGGCGAATGCTACGATCTCACTACGAATGCTCAGGACAGAGAAACTGTCAGGTATCTCCTCAGCGGCTAACAATGCTCGAGCGATCTCACGGCAAATGCTCAGGACGGCGAAATTGTTAGGTATCTCCTCCGCGGTCTAAGAAACTAATCCTCGGCGGCGGCTAACAGACTCTTCTACGTGTATCTCCTCCACGCTTCCAGGTATCTCCACGACGGTTGCTCCTCCACGGTTATCTCCTCCACATCCACGTCTCCTAACAGACTGCACTCATCTCCTAGTCGGCGGCTAACAACTGATGTCATCTCCTAACTCTCCAGCTGTTAAAAGATCAGACAATTGGGAATATCTTGAGCATCCACTTGGCGGGATTTGCTGGATCTTGATGATCCACTCAAGCAAGTCCTTCCCCCCCCCAAAATACCATTTATGGACGCCTATCGGCGTAATTATCCTTTGAGGTTATAGTGAAACCGGCAAAGCTGCATGTGGGACCAGACCACATGTCTCGGTTTGGGTTGGGAGAGTCCGGGGGATCAATGGATGAGAAACTGCTGGATGCTGACCTCTTTCGAGTAGAAGATGTTCTTGATTATCTGCTAGATATAGAGTCATTCTTGCAGACGGGCACCTTCCCATAGGACTACAGAAACGACATCTAGTTGTTCGAGCTGCCAACTATCAATTAATTGCAGGTCAGTTGTACAAACTTGGGCTCGACAACATCCTTAAAAGGTGTGTGTTGGATCATGAAAGATCAAATGTCCTGTGAGAATGTCATGGTGGAGTTGCGGGAGGACATGTTGGTGGCAAGGCAACAGCGCAGAAGGTGTTACAGGAAGGACTGTGGTGGCCAATGCTATTCAAAGGCAATAAAGAATATGCAAAATCTTCTGATGTTTGTCAAATAGTTGGGAAGCCTTCCAGAAGAGATGAAATGCCCCTACATCCTGTTAGAGCGCTAAAGGCAATTTAGAAGTGGGTAGTCGACTTCATTGGTCCTATCAATCCGCTAGCCCGCAATTATAAAGCCAAAAACATTATTACTGCGACTGACTATTTAACCAAGTGGGCAAATACAATCCAATTGCTGTCATGTATCATTTGTACAACTGGTTCCACAGGTAGGATGATATACCCAAGAGGTGTCTTCAATAAGTTTGTAGGTAGTCATCATGTTGTATACTAAGTATCTATGTTGTATTTCTTATGTTCCTAGTTACGTTGATATTATGTCTTGTTATTTGGTTATTAGATGTTTTGTTGCTTTGTTATAGATCTTCTGTTGTTCGTTAGATTTTTTTTGTAAGAATTTATTTTATGTCAGCCGATGAAAAGTGAACTATGTCGCAATAAGTCGCAATAGCACAATCAAGATGTTTATTATATATGTTATAGTTACTGAATGCGTCTTTCTAACCGTTAGTCTAGCCTATAAAGTGGGTTGTCCTGGCATCCTAAAAGTATTGTTCCTATAGTTGAGATGAAGCATTGGGGTTACCCCTTGTACAAAAGCATCGGAGTTGTATCAGAGCTCTCCCCTTAAAACCTGTTTGAAACCTTCGGAGCCCCTTTTGAGAATTGATCATAGAAAGTCTCGGAGAGTTATGAGTGCTCATGAAGTGCTATATTGTAATGTCTCCGGTTTTGACCCCGTTTGCATGATGTATATATTGTAATTAATCGTGGTGAGGAGCTCAAGGCAAAAGCCCCACCATCGATTTGGTCATGTATGTTTCGGCAATAGGGATGGTTTCCGATGGTATGTCGTGCTATAAGGCACATTATAATTCGGCATCATGTAAACACGCACATCAAATAAACTAAAACCACAACCAGCTACGGTAGTGCAACGTTAAATGAAAAGGGCATGGTTCCAAAGGATAAGGGGTGGGGGATGTCAAACCTTGGTTATGGGGGAAAAACCCATATTTTTTGCCACCTTTGTTTTGTTTGCCACCTTTCTTGTCTCATCCAACCTTGTCAACCTCTTTAATGCTTCAGCTGGTGGTTGGGGAGTTATGGCTGAGTGGTTGAGGGCAGTTATTGCCTTTGGGAGTGGGGTGGCAGGGCTGTCAGTCCCATACCCACACCCACACTCCACCTCCACCCACGACTCCATTCTCGCCGGGCATGTTCGTCCTCCTCATGGGGGAGTGGTGGTCTGATCATCTCCTCACGTAGAGGTCTGCTCGTCCGCCGGATGGCTTGTTGATTCACGCGCAGAAGTGAGGCTGTTTCGTCTCATGCGCAGGCTGGAATCCTCACGCAGAAATTGGGTATGTCTTTCCTGTGTATTTTGCTGTTGGGTGCAAGCTTTTCCTCACGCACAGACCGTTGAGGTCGATTTTCCCATGAGAAAGCCGTGCTCACTGTTTTCGTTTTGGGGCGGTTGTCTTCCCTGCGTTTTTGTTGGCTGTGGTGCCCAATTTCGTTTTGGACCACTGTGCATTCATGGTGAGTCGTTTCCTGCTGGGGTCTACGTTTGGGTTTCCATGGTTATGCTGGGAACGCTGCTTATTAACCTTGGTGGGCTGTGGATTGTAGTAATCACTCATTGTGAGTTTGGGTTGTTGAATTGCCCTGGTTTTGGTTGCTGTGGATGCAATCATCTTTTGGGTGTTGTGGCTGAGTTGTTTTGGCCACGTTAGGGCCAAGAACAACTCAGCAGTGTGGTTGGATTTGAGCTGTGTCTCACCCTTGGCTTGGGATCTTTTCCCGGTTGCTTTGCCTTCTTCACAGGGCTGTGAAGGGTTGTTTGGCTGCTGGTATGCAGTGGTTGTCCCTTTGATGGTGCTAGCTTGGCCGCTTGTGGAAGGCTTGTTAAACCCAGCGGTATTTGGTTTGGCTGTTTTGTGTCCCCTTGGCTATGTGTAAGCCTGCATTGTCCCCTTAGTCCTTGAGGAATCATGCCCAGCTCGGGGGTGGCAGCGTTGCTAAGAGATTGATGAGCAAGCTGGCCTATGGTTAGGTGGAACGTTGCAGTGACGTAGCTGGTTGCGGGATTCTTCATTGAAAGATAAGTGCTGCTGCTAATTCATCTCTGCAATTTAATCTACTGTTTCATGAATTATAATGAACATGCTTATGCTGGAAATGTATGTGTGTTGCTTCCGCTGAATGTTGATTCATTCTGCATCTGTGTATGCTTGTAAGTTTTAATTCCGGCATTGATTTATCCCTGTTTATGTTCATGGGGCTGTTTGCCCGGCTGTGTTTGATGTTCGCCGCGTCTTCCTTCGCCGGTCGGAGGCATGGGGACGTGACATATATGCTCCAGGTTCACTTCTGTTTCTTGAAGGCATAGTCTTAGTCTTACCCAATAGGCATGTTATTGTTTATTGGATCCCACACAATAACGAAGATGCCCTAAGCACTATAAAACTCTGTTCCAATTAGTTATAGTTACTTGGCTTAACTGGATCCACGTCATTTAGGGGGGAGCTAAAGTTGTGTGGTCATTCTTCATTACCTCCTCTGGTCTCTATCTGCTTCCTACTGGTGCCCATTGTTTGACAGTTCTCTAACCTGCCCTTTCATGTCTTATGGATCCCCTTCTGAGCTACTTTATCATTGAGTTAGATTTCCCACCTAAATATAAACTATGATGGTTCAATAAGAGGATGCGCAAGCATGCTCGACCATAAGGGAGAGGGAAAAGGCTCTTTTTCTTTCTTGTTATTACATTTCCATCCATGGTTTTTCAGTTATCCTTACAACACTACATTGGCCCGGGACGATACAGCCATGTCTCCCATAAGGGTAAGAGCTGCCTATCCGGGGTAAGTCTAGTCCTCAAGGAAGGGGAAGGGAAAGCATTACCAGCATCAGTAGTTTAAGTTGACCGATCCACTACGCACCAATTCGTCTTAACGTCTGCGTATTAACGTCTAGCAGGAGGTTAAGCGTTAGATGCAGAGGCACCGGTAGTAGTAAAACCAACATACCTTTATGTCCCAGTGCCCCTTCGCTCAGTTATAGATCCGGATCCAGTTTGGCCTTTGCTAGAGCCTAGAACTAGCTCTGCTTTGGTTGGTTCCAAATCGAGATAGATACCTGGATTTAGTAGTTGCTTAATCATCCGCACTAGCAGCTAAGGCAAAGGTCAGGGATCCAGAGTCTCTAGATCCATAGTCAGTTGACTCAGTCGATGAACCAATTTAAGTTTACCTAGGTCCAGTTGGAGAGCCACTAGTTCGAGTAGTAAATAGCAGCGGAAGCGGCATTACTAGCAATTGATGGCAGAGGCAACAGAAGAAGAAGCGAAGGAAGCACCAGATCCACCTGCATACGTACCAGTTTTAGTTTACCTAATACCTGTTGATTCAGTTTACCGAGTCTCACGAGCAAATGATTTAATTCCTTTACTTCACCCATCAGTTTCAGTGCAGTAAGCGTCATAAATTCAAATGCGAAATGGGAGATTGACCGGGGTAATAGTTATTGCTAAAATAGTATTTCTGCCACCTTTATAGAGGACAATTTACCATCTATATATTAGGCCCCACCTTTCAGTGACCATGCCACCTTTATGTACTAAATTTACCATCTCGATGGACCAGGTTCAAGTTATTCTCTCTCTATCATCCCGCAACGCCAGAACTTACCAAGATGGTAAATGCAAGAATAATAAAAGGTGGATTATGGTAAGTAGCTGGTAATGTATATTTCATCTGACCTAATGAGAACCGTTCAGTATGCAAAGGTTTATATAAACAAGGTTAATTAGAACAACAACCCTAATTATACTAATATTGTTATATCAGTTAAAAAGATGCTTTAGTGAGTTTACTCTGAGTAAGCTATGGAAAACATAGCCCGTAATAACTATGATACTTGCTTCATGTTCATAGTAGTTACATCTCTGCTGTATTATGTAAGTGTACTTTATGCAGTATATCCAACAAGCCTAAATAACGTATCAGTGCAATCATTGAGCTAATACAATAATCATAAAGGCCTACTCAGTTACCACGCTGCATGAAATAAAATGTTTCCTGGGAACTTATACCCAAAGAGAGCAGACTTCCAAGTAACAGACCTAGGGATAAACTGACCATACGGGTTTGAAACCATTCCCGGGGTGATTTAGCATATGAACGGAACTATTAAATCTATTTAACGGTCTCATTTTGTGACAGGCGGGGCACTTGGACTATAGAACTCCTATAAATATCAGGGTTGGTCCAAGAGGAAAGCTACCCAGAATAAAGTACCGATCCTTTTTAGGTTCAATAAAATATTTACACACTAAATGGAGCCAAACCAGCCACGTAGATTGCTTAGAGCCAAGTCTCCAGAGCTTGTTTAACTTAGTTAGCGTCTAGCCTAGGTCTAACACTAAGCCACCAATAGCCAACCACTGGTTTTTATATCAGGAAGGTTCAAACTCTTGACTCATGCTACACTTCCAATCTTTTCATCAAGCCACCGGGTCACCAATGCCCAATTTACATAAACAAATAATATGTAATCAAATACTAAACCCTCTCTATAACAGCATTATTGGGAACAGAGAGCCGAAACTCAGCGTTAACAGTTGCCCAAGCCTTCCTGCGATAGGAGCTACCATCACAAAGGTCCCTGGCTCGCACAATACCCTTTCGGAAAAGCGTATTAGACGATAACAATGGAGATTCAGCAGGAGCTGTTCCTTCAAAGAGAGCTAAAGGAAACCACGAGATGCAGTAGTCCTTAACAAATAATACAAATTGCAAGGAGCCTCTCTTGCCAGCGTAAACGCTGCTTGATGGCTGGGTTTCCCTGCGGGCCAGGCCAGATAAAGTTTAACAAGAACTTATAATATAGTTGACGATAGGCTGCATTAGAAGGGACCCAGCACGACGATTAATAAACATGAGTAGCAACTATGATCTTAAAACAAATTTAAAATGCACTGGGTTAACTAGCCTTTTGATAACAAGCATGGGATCAATTGGTTATTTCAATTGTTTGTTCACTAGGTATATATATATAAAGAAAATAATATCTATTTTTACAAGTAACCACGCTGCATGAAATAAAATGTTTCAACTACCACGCTGTTGGATACGATTTGCTCTTCTTGGAGGTAGATGTAGAAGTCAGGCTCAAGCTTAAGCCGTGGATTTATTTAGTGAATGGAAAGTTTTCAAAGATATCCTTCCTGGGTACGTTTTAATATTTATGTTGTGCCGGGTACCTCGCTCCTGGCCTATGAAATCTGAAAGTCATGGCCTATGAAATCTGAAAGTCATTGGGGTTGATTAACTACCTTATTTCCGAACCTCTAACCTCTAACCTTTGTCTTTGCCTCAATTCTGGTAAAAATAGAAAAATCCTTTTTAATTATGAAATCCAATATAAAAACTAAACGTTGATGGAATACTTGTAATCAGAATATAAATGTACAATAATTTTCTTCACAAACGACTCCGCAGAATACGGTTGCTTAAGCTGTAAATCTTGGCGTCCGCGGGCCATTAGAGTCATTAAAACTAAATAATTGTGGAAAGTAAATTTCTACGTCATGAATGACGGTGACGGACGGAGTCAGCGATATGGTTATTATATAATTAATTAATTCAGAATAAATAAAAACTAGTAATCTACAGGGCAGCTATCCTCGTAAACCAAATAATAAAGTGCAAGGGTTTAACAGGTGCACATATGATTCACTACAGCAAACACTAATTACCCTAGGATATTTCAGAGACGCCATATGATTCAGAAGAACAAAACATAAATTATATATAAACCATCTTGCAATGTGATACAATTATAATATATCCAAACTTCGGGATTTTGGATTTTGCCTGCACAGGCAGGCAATCATCTGCAGATGTTGTAGAAACAACTAAACAGAAGTATTCTCTCCCCAAATAACTGAAAACCATCGTATATAAGTATAATAAGCGCGATGGAGATGGAGATGTGGACGTGCTGTACTGTTCACCCTAATGGACTTGTGAAAGTTGATGTACGCGGCAGGGCCGGGAGAGGGTATTATTATGAATGCGAGATGGAGATGTGGACGTGCTGTACTGTTCACCCTAATGGACTTGTGAAAGTTGATGTACGCGGCAGGGCCGGGAGAGGGTATTATTATGAATGCGCATGGATCTCCTCACAGGAGTAGTCTTCACCTTTTTACTTCGAGATCCCTAATGAAGCCAAAGAAACAAACAAATAATTATAAGTAGAATTATACAATTAATTAACCAGAGCAAATTTATATGATATACAGGCAGTATGGAAGAGTATAAAATACCTCATTGTAACCTGCGATTTCTACATAGTCGATAAAGCTCCCAAACCTTGGAGATTCAGTGGATTCCTTAGTTGTTTTATTTATTTCTCCAAAGTAGCATGCTATTGATTTCTGCTTTTTGATCGACTTTGTAAAATGATTATCTCCAGGCTTATTAAACTTGTTTTCACTTATCTTTGAAGAATAAGACTCTGAGAGCAACTCCTTGGGAGCCTTTAGAGCTCTTAG
>LPNX011011882.1:34668-133824 GCA_001517045.1 Pseudotsuga menziesii
TTCACCATGGGTAGATGCATTCAGAACAAATCCTCCTTCACCATGGCCTCAAATCCTCCTTCACCACGGCCTCAATGTCTCAGAAACCTACTCTCATTATGTCTTATCAAGAGGACACAAAAATCCACTACTATCTCACCACCTTAACTACCTCAACTGATGTGTAATCTTAAGGTGGTTAAGAGTGGGCCTCAACCAATTTAACATCACCCAAGATTAGCAATCACGTTAGGATATTTAAGGTGGTGAATATTTACTAATTAGGGGACTCTTTCTCCACCACCAATTGCAAATCCTTTAAACCATATATATATATTAATTTATATAACCTCTGTATATATATTAATTTATATAATTTTTTAGTGATTCATTTTTTAACCACCCATTTAAATCTCATTAGATATAAAGTCCTTAGAAAACACTTGCAAATACTTTAAACCATATGTATAGTTATTCATTTATATAACTTTTAAACCATATGTATAGTTATTCATTTATATAACTTTTGAGTGATTCATTGTTTAACCAATACATACCTATCCATTTAAATCTCATTAGATATAAAGTCCTCTTAGAAAACACTTGCAAATACTTTAAACCATATGTATAGTTATTCATTTATATAACTTTTAAACCATATGTATAGTTATTCATTTATATAACTTTTGAGTGATTCATTGTTTAACCAATACATACCTATCCATTTAAATCTCATTAGATATAAAGTCCTCTTAGAAAACACTTGCAAATACTTTAAACCATATGTATAGTTATTCATTTATATAACTTTTAAACCATATGTATAGTTATTCATTTATATAACTTTTGAGTGATTCATTGTTTAACCAATACATACCTATCCATTTAAATCTCATTAGATATAAAGTCCTCTTAGAAAACACTTGCAAATACTTTAAACCATATGTATAGTTATTCATTTATATAACTTTTAAACCATATGTATAGTTATTCATTTATATAACTTTTGAGTGATTCATTGTTTAACCAATACATACCTATCCATTTAAATCTCATTAGATATAAAGTCCTTAGAAAGGGTCTCTTCGCTCCTCCAGTTGCAAATACTTTAAACCATATGTATATAGTTATTCCTTTATATAACTTTTGAGTGATTCATTGTTTAACCAATACATACCTATTTAAATCTGATTAGATATAAGGTGATTAAATCTGATTAGATATAAAGTGCCAACTTTAAACCATATGTAGTTATATAATTTAAATCTGATTAGATATAAAGTGCTTACTTTAAACCATATGTAGTTATTAATTTAAATCTGATTAGATATAAGGTGATTACTTTAATATGTAGTTATATTAATTTATATAACTTTTGAGTGATTCATTGTTTAAATACTTATTTAAATATGATTAGATATAAGGTGCTGAGAGAGATTAAATTTGAATGACAAACACTTCCCTTCCATTTGGGCTCCACTATATTACATGCATTTTTATTTTATTTGAGTGATTCATTGTTTAAACACTTATTTAAATCTGATTAGATATAAGGTGCTGATTAGATATAAGGTGGTGAGAGAGATTAAATTTGAATGACAAACACTTCCCTTCCATTTGGGCTCCACTATATTACATGCATTTTAGTTTTAGTTTTATTTTTTATTTTTAAAATTTGGTAGATTTATTTTTATAAGATAAATAGAAACTCCCCTGGTCTTAGAAATAAGTCTTCTAAACACAATCACTTTTACACTTCTTAAAATATATTATAAAATTAAATTTATTCTAAAAAAATTATATAAATTGATTCATAACAATATGTTTAATACTACTTACATTTCAACATTTATGGAAAATATTCTCAAAAAGTCAATTCTGGTGAAAAAAAAATCCTATTTAATTATAAAATCCAATATAGTCAAAAGTCAATTCTGGTGAAAAAAATACTATTTAATTATAAAATCCAATATAGTAACGTTGATTGATTTTTTAATTATCAATCAGTGATGACTTGTAAAAATAACATTTAGTTATAAAATCCAATACAGTAACGTTGATTGATTTTTTAATTATCAATCAGTGATGACTTGTAAAAATAACATTAAAAATAACATTTAGTTATAAAATCCAATATAATCCAATACAGTAACGTTGATTGATTTTTTAATTATCAATCAGGGATGACTTGTAAAAATAACATTAAAACATAAGTGAGAATTATTTCATGACAAATCCCATATTAATAAAATAAAATATAATTATAAATTACAAATTTATATTTAAAAATAGAAATAAAATAAAATAAAAGTATTATTAAAATAAAAATATTAAAATGCAAGTTTTTTTTAAGAGACTTACAAGATTATTTAGGAAGCATTGAGTATTGAGTATCTATATTGATACTTATTTTAATGAAATTTTTTTATTTGTTTTAATAAGGTTAAACATTTTCTATTATATTAACATTTAAAATTTATTCAACTTTATAATTATTATTGACTACATGTCTATAGGTTATAAATATTAAATGGAAATAAGTAAACAACTTAAAAGTTTAATAATGATATCAACTTTGTTATAAAATAGAGAAGACATTGAAATGTGATACATTTTCCAAAAAAATTGCAATGCTAAATTAGGTAAATGCAAAAGTATATATTTATAAGATGTCAAACCCAGATGTCAAAACTAATGATGAGAGCACCTAATTGCTTCTTCCTTTTACTTTTATGTTGAACATATTTTAACAAAAAAAACTCAAGTCATTGAATTGACATTTCAATATAAGTAAAAATAAATACGAAAGTATCCTCTCCCCCAATAACTAAACCATCGTATAATAAGCGCGATGGAGATGTGGGTGTGTTGTGCTCACCCTAATGGACTTGTGAAAGTTGATGCACATTGCAGGGGGAGAGGGTCTTATTACGAAAGCGTATGGATCTCCTCATAGGAGTAGTCTTCGATTTTTTACTTCGAGATCCCTAATGAAGCCAACGAAATAAACAAATAATTACAAGTAGAGTTATACAATTAATTAACGAGAGAGAATTTATATGATATGCACGAGCTATGGAAGAGTATAAAATCACGGTTATTGCAACTTCTCCTGAAGTTTCCTAGAAATTAAAATTTCTTAATGTCAGATCTTCATCTTCTAGGTTGTTGCAAAAGGACCAGCCTTGATTGTTGCATCACTAATGTAAAGGATGGTGACGTTGCATCACTAATGTGAAGGATGGTGACGCCATTGTCACATATAATTTAGACTACAATAGATTTTTTTTTCTTCCATAAAGGCAGTGAATTCCAATAGTTGGTATTATGTTCTAATTTTACAATAAGATGCTTATGGTGATTAATTGAGAAAGGTTAAAAGCGCATGGGAGGTTTACTTAATTGGAAGTCATGGATAGTTTAGACTACAATACACGGTTTTTTCCATAAAAGCAGTGAATTCCAATAGCTGGTATTAAGTTATAATTTGGTTTGTTATAAGTTATATAGGGAGTCAGAGATATGGTTATTATGTATTTAATTAATTCAAAATAAATAAAAACTAGTGATCTACAGGGTAGCTATCCTTGTAAACCAAATAATAATAATTATTAAAATAAAAAAATGCAAGGGTTTAACAGGTGCACATATGCTTCACTACAACAAACACTAATTACCCTAACCTCTCTAGGATATTTCAAAGACGCCATATGATTCATAAGAACATAACTTAAATTATAAACCATCTTGAAATGTGATACAATTATAATATATCCAAACTTGGGGATTTTGGATTTTGTGTGCGTAGGCAATCATCTGGAAATATTGCAGAAACAACTAAACATAAGTATGCTCTGATCCCCCAATAATTGAAAACCATCATATAAGTATAATAAGCGTGATGGAGATTTGGACATGTTGTGTTCACCATAATGGACCTGTGAAAGTTGATGCACGTTGCAGGGGGGGAGGGGTCTTATTATGAATGCGCATGGATCTCCTCACAGGAGTAGTATTCACTTTTTTACTTCGAGATCCCTAGTGAAGACAACGAAACAAACAAATAATTATAAGTAGAATTATACAATTAATTAACCAGAGCAAATTTATGTGATATACAGGTCGTATGGAAGAGTATAAAATACCTCATTGGAACCTGTGATTTCTACATGGTCGATAAAGATCCAAAACCTTAGAGGTTTAGTGGATTCCTTAGTCGTTTTATTTATTTCTCCAAAGTAGCATGCTATCGATTTTTGCTTTTTGGTGACTTTGTAAAATGATTATCTCTAGGCTTATTAAACTTGTTTTGACTTATGTTTGAGCAATAAGACTCTGAGAGCAACTCCTTGGGAGCCTTTAGATCTCTTAGCATCAGTAGTATAATCAAAACCAAAGCAGCGACAACAAACATACTTGGCCACAATCTATTCTCTTGATCATCTGCAGAAAACTGATCTAGGTTTTGAGAATTATAAGGAGCTTTTACATGAGTATAACTATTTGGTTCTTTAATCAAATCAATGGCATCATGTTGCTCTATATCTTCAGGTACTGATCCTTCAGCTTCATTGTAGAAATCAATTCGATCCCTATCATGTTCAATACCTCGAGTCTCCATAACAGAACAAGTGTTCATATTGCCTTTTCTTGGGAAGATAACATTGCCAAGAATCAGAGGAACAATAGATTCTGGAAAATTTTCATGGCCTGGCAAATTCGATGGAGATCTTGAAACAAGGTTTTCAAATTCAGCTATGTCATTCTTCCATGGTTTTTGGCCATGGAATTTCTTTGATAACCGCCTGCAACACTCATTGAATCGTAACAGTTCCAAAATCTTGGAATTTTCACTGTAACGTGCATCATGCTAGCAGGAAGATCCATGCACAAAATGCTCTTCACCTTTTCGTAAAAATCCGTCATAAAACATTATGCAACAAATCTGAAATATCGAAACACATAGCTACGCCAGAAATATTGAAACATAAAACTCTCTGAATCAAAATAGTTGCAGAATCTTCGAAAAACACTCTTCACCTTTTCGTAAAAATCCTTCATAAAACATTCTCCAACAGATCTAAAATATCGAAACACAGAGCTAAACCAAAGAAGTCTGATGTCTGAAATTTTACTGAGACTTGTGACATTCGATGATTCTTTGATACGATCAAGGTTGACAATATACTTCATTGAACCCATTGGAGATTCTTGAAACCATTTGAAGTACTCTTTTAATCCCGTTGGGTTTAATCTTAATGCAGGTTGATCTGGAGTAATTAGTTGATAGCCTAAGTTGCAATTCTCGGTAGTAGTACAATTGAAGCTGAAGGAATTGCTAACAAACATTACATCAACTATTGAAAAGGATAGATCCAACAGCAATGAAACCGTCCAAGTCATGACCATTTTATAACTCCTTCGCTTCAAGATTGTGCAGGTGACATAGAATCATGCACAAAAAATAAAGCGAATTATGATAGGTGGTTATGATGGGATGGATATATATAGTATTCTTGCATAAGCGTTAGAACTAAAATTGACCATTGACTAGGTCAATTTAAATTGACCGTTGACTCAAATTTAACTGTAAAAACATGGAAGTTTACCTGGTTTCAAATTTGAATGAATGTAAAAACATGGAAGCTTACGGTCGTTTCGTAGGAGGAAGGAAATTAAGGTTAAGGTAAACGATGTAATCTAATTCAATTATTTTTAAGAATTTAGAAAAATAAAAAATATTAAAATGCAAGTTTGTTTTAGAGACTTACAAGATTGTTTAAGAAGCATATGGGTATTTTTATTGATACTTATTTGAATGATTTTTTTATATGGTTACACATTTTCTCTTGTATTAAAATTTAAAATTTATTTAACTTTATAACCATTACTAACTGTATGTCTAAAATTTATAAAGATTACATAAAAGTTATAAAGTTACATGTAAATGAGTAAACAGCCTAAAAATTTAATAATCATGTGGCCCTTGATACAAAATAGAATTTAAGAGTCCAAAGAGATTACAATGCTAAATTCGGTGAATGCAAAAGTATATATTTATATAATAAGAGGTCAAAACCAATGATGAGAACACACAATTGCTTGTTCCTTTTGGTTTTATGTTGCACATATTTTGACAAAAAAACAACCATTGCACCTATCTATCCTCTTTATTCAGAATCAAAGCCGTCAACCAATAGAAAATAAAATCAATATTTAAAATATTCATTATAATTTTTGCATTTTTTTGTATAGTCGTTTGCAACACTCTCTGAATTGAATTAGTTGTAGAATCTTGGAATTTTTGTAGTAACCTGCATCATTCTAGCAGGCAGATCCATGCAGAAAATGCTCTTCGCCTTTTCGTAAAAATCCATCATAAAACATTCTGCAACATATCTGAAATATCGAAACATAGAGCTAAACCAAAGAAGTCCGATGTTTGAAATTTTACTGAGACTTGTGACTTTCCATGATTCTGTGATACGATCAAGGTTGACAATAGACTTCATTGACCCCATTGAATATTCTTGAAATGATTTGAAGTACTCTTTTAATCTCGTTGGGATCAAGATTTCTTGAAACCATTTGAGGTACTCTTTTAATCCTGTTGGGTTCAATCTTGATCGTTGAAATGCAGTTCGTTGATATCCTTTGCAATTCTCCGTAGTAGTAGAGTTGGTGTTGAAGGAATTTCTAACAAACACTACAATAGGTATTGAAAATGATAAAACCAACAGCAATGAAATTGTCCAAATCACGACCATTTTATAACCGGTTTTCACATATCTCAGTCCTTTTTTATGGTCTGTAGTTGGTTTCTTTGTTGATGTTAATGTTTCTTCAATGGCATTCCACCCTTTGTTTGAAAATTAGACTCAACACAGTTAGGGTTAATGACTAACAATGTTCGATGATGGGTTAATTGTGTCGAGACAAGGCTTACCAGTCAATTAAATTCAGGAAGATCTTATGTTATTTTAAGAAAAACTTCAAGAACAAGAACTTATGCAATCGTACAAAGAGAATAATCGAGTACTAGTATAGTGCAGTGCAGATCACATTTTACCATGGGAAACCTCAGTGGGAGAGAAGACGGGATAATTGTGATGAACAAGTTCACCCTTCTCATGATCCATGCTTTCTCAACCTTTGATATTTATTCTTGTTCGATCGATAAATAATTCAGTTCACTTCAGTGGATACTGCTATGATCGAACGATTGATAATTCAGTTCGCTTGAATGGCTATGACTCTAGATTGATTGATAATTTAGTTCGCTTCAATGACTATATATCCTATCGATTGATCGAAAACTCCTTCACTTCAAGATTGCGCAGGTGACATAGAATCACGCACAAAATGAAGCGAATTATGACAGGTTGTAATGATGGATGGATATATATATATAATATGATTGCATATACATTAAAACAAAAATTGACCGTTCATTGAGTCAATTTAAATTGACAGTTAAGTCAAATTTAATTGTAAAAACATGGAAGCTTACCTACTTTCAAATTTGAATGTAAAAACATGGAGGTTTGCGTTGTTTAGTATGAGGAAGGAAATTAAGGTTAATGTAAATAATGTAAAATAGGTTTATATTAGCAATTTCTTAAAGAAGAAGGTGCAATTTCTTAAAGAAGAAGGTTTCTATTATATTAAAATTTAAAATTCATTCAACTTTATAATAATTATTGACTACATGTCTACAGGTTATAAATATTAAATGAAAATAAGAAAACAACTTAAAAGTTTAATAATGATGCCAAATTTGTTATAAAATAGAGAAGACATTGAAATGTGATACATTTTCCAAAAAGATTGCAATACTAAATTAGGTAAATGCAATAGTAATATTTATAAGATGTCAAAACTAATGATGAGAGTACCTAATTGCTTCTTCCTTTTACTTTTATGTTGAACATATTTTAACAAAAAAGACTTGAGTTATTGAAGTGACATTTCAATATAAGTAATGTTGTATTTCAATATAAGTAAAAATAAATACAAAAGTATCCTCTCCCCCAATAATTGATCCATCATATAATAAGCGTGATGGAGATGTGGGCGTGTTGTGTTCACCCAAATGGACTTGTGAAAGTTGTTGCATGTCGCAGGGGAGAGGGTTTTATTATGAATGCGCATGGATCTCCTCACAGGAGTAGTCTTCACTTTTTTTTACTTCAAGATCCCTGATGAAGCCAACGAAACAAATAAATAATTATAAGTAGAATTATACAATTAATTAACAAGAGCAAATTTATATGATATGCATGAGCTATGGAAGAGTATAAAATGGCTCACTGGAAGTTGGGATTTCTACATAGTTGATAAATCTCCCAAACCTTGGAGATTTGGTGGATTCCTTAGTCGTTTTATCTATTTCTCCAAAGCAGCATGCTATCAATTTCTGCTTTTTCGTCAACTTTGTGAAATGATTATCTCTAGGCTTATTAAACTTGTTTTGACTTATGTTTGAGCAATAAGACTTTGAGAGCAACTTCTTGGGAGCCTTTAGAGCTCTTAGCATCAACCGTATAATCAAAACCAAAGAATCCACAACAAACATACTTGGCAACAATCAATTCTCCTGATCATCTACAGAAAACTGATCAAGGTTTTGAGAATTATAAGGAGATTTTACATCACTATAAATGTCTAGTTCTTTAATCAGATCAATGGCATCATGTTTCTCTTTCGGTATTGATCCTTCAACTTCATTGTAGAAATCAACTCAATCCCTAACATGTTCAATACCTTGAGTCTCCATAACAGAACAAGTGTTAATGCTACCTTCTATACCTTTTTGTAAGATAACCATGCCAAGAATCAGAGGAATGCCAGATTCTAGAAACATTTCATGGCCTGGACGATTCAATGGAGATCATGAAACAGGGTTTTCAAATTCGCCTCGTTCCATGGTTTTTGGCCCTAGCATTTCTTTGATAGCCATATGCAACACTCTGTGAATCGAAATAGTTGTAGAATCTTGAAATTTTTGCTGTAACATGCATCATGATAGCAGGAAGATCCATGTAGAAAACACTCTTCACCTTTTTGTAAAAATCCATCATAAAACATTCTGTAACAGATTTGAAATATCAAAACATAGAGCTAAACCAAAGAAGTCCGATGTATGAAATTTTACTGATACTTGTGACGTTCCATGATTCTGTGATATGATCAAGGTTGACAATAGACTATTGAACCCATTTGAATTTGTCTTTTAATCTCATTGGGATCAAGATTTCTTGAAACCATTTGAAGTACTTTTTTAATCCTGTTGGGTTCAATCTTGATCGTTGATCTGTAGTACGTTGATATCCTTTGCAATTCTTCGTAGCAGTAGAGTTGGTGCTGAAGGAATTGCTAGCAGACATTACAACAGGTATTGAAAAGGATAAAACCAACAGCAATGAAACTGTTCAAATCACGGTCATTTTATAACCGGTTTTCACAGATCTTAGTACTTTTTTATGGCCTGCAACCAATTTCTTTGTTGATGCTAATGTTTCTTCAATGGCATCCCAACTTTTTTTTTCTGAAAATCAGACTCAACACAGTTAGGGTTAATGACTTAACAATGTTCGCTGGTGGGTTAATTGTGTCCAGACAAGGCTTAGCAGTGAATTAAATTTAGGAAGATCTTATGTTATGTTAAGAAAAATTTCAAGAACAAGAAATCATGCAATCGTACAAAGAGAATAATTGAGTACTAGTATAGTGCAGTGCAGATCACATTTTAGCTTGGGAAACTTTAGTGGGAGAGAAGAGGGGATAATCATGATGAACAACTTCGTCCTTCTCACGATCCATGTTTTATCAACTTCTGATATTTAATCTTGTTCGATCGATAAATAATTCAGTTTGCTTCAATGGATATCACTTGAGTGGCTACTGCTATCGATCGATTGATAATTCAGTTTGCTTGAATGGCTATGACTCTAGATTGATTGATAATTGAAAAATCCTTTGCTTCAAGATTGCGTAGGTGACATAGAATCACACACAAAAAATAAAGCGAATTATGACAGGTTGTTATGATGGGATGGATATATATAATATGCTTGCATACGTTAGAACTAAAATTGACCATTGACTAAGTCAATTTAAATTGATCGTTGACTTAAATTTAACTGTAAAAACATGGAAGCTTACTTGCTTTAAAATTTGAATGTAAAATCATGGAGGCTTACGTAGTTTCGTAGGAGGAAGGAAATTAAGGTTAAGGTACATGATGTAAGATAGATATATATTAGCACTTGCATCAAGGAAAAGGTGCAATAATACTTTGAATATGCGAAGTAAAATAGTATTCTACATTTGGAAACAAAATGGGCAAGACTAATTCAGTTATTTTTAAGCATTAAGAAAAATAAAAGATATTAAGATGCAAGTTTTTTTAGAGACTTAAAAGATTGTTTAGGAAGCATATGAGTATTTATATTGATACTTATTTTAGTGATTTTTTATATGGTTACACATTTTCTCTTATATTAAAATTTAAAATTTATATAACTTTATAACCATTATTGACTATATGGCTAAAAGTTATAAAGATTACATGGAAATGAGCAAACAACTTAAAAATTTAAATTTAATAATGATGTGGCCCTTGATACAAAATAGAATTTAAGACATTGAAATGTGATACATTTTCCATAAATATTACAATGCTAAATTATAGAATTTAAGACATTGAAATGTGATACATTTTCCATAAATATTACAATGCTAAATTAGGTGAATGCAAAAGTATATATTTATATAGTAAGAGGTCAAAACCAATGATGAGAACACCCAATTGCTTGTTCTTTTTACTTTTATGTTGCACATATTTTAACAAAAAAACAACCATTGCACCTATCTGTCCTCTTTATTCAGAATCAAATCTGTCAACCAATAGAAAATAAAATCAATATTTAAAATATTCATTATAATTTTTTGGGCAGAGATTGGACCTTTTTGCATTATTTTAATAAAAGGCTAGAGAGGAAGAGATTATTACTTAATATTTAATCTTAAATTTACTTCATTAAAAATTATGGCACAGAGTAAACAATTGAAAAAAAAGTGTATAAATGATGCAACAAAGTTTGTAATAGAATGGGAGCTCAAGTGGGATATAATAGTAAATTGGTTATACATTTTCTTTCAACATCAAAAGAAGGTATGATAAAAAGTTGCATACATTATATACAATAAATATCAAAAGAAGGTATGATAAAAAGTTGCATACATTATATACAATAAAGATGAGCATGTAAATTATGAATATGGTGTTGGTATTTAAGTTATGAGTAATCGTCCTATCAAGGCAAGTCAAAAATGAGTTTTTCAACAAAATATACATGTTAGTTATATAAGAGGAATATGTGCACTATAGACAATATGGTTTGTGTGCATTCATCGATACATTGCAAATTTTCAAAGGATATAATGTTGTTGTCATTGAAAACTTTTGGTCTATTTTTATGTAAAGCCAAATCCAACAAAACCCAGTGGCTTCAAGATCTGCTTCCACATAACAATTAAATGTATTATTTGTAGGAAACGTGTGTATGTGTGTGTAAAACACAAACAAATGCTGCACACACACACAAATACATACGCACAAACACACAGACACACACACAAACACAAACACACACACACACACACACACACACACACACACACACACACACACACACACTTTTATAATCATATGAGTGTTATATTTGAATGGTTCCTAGAAAAAAACAAGAAAGAATGGCAAAATCGGACCAACAAAGATAGAATATAAAAGTTGTGGCAAGGGTTTAAACCAAATAATAATAATTATTAAAATAAAAAATGTAAGGGTTTAACAGGTGCACATATGATTCACTACAACAAACACTAATTACCCTAACATCTCTAGGATTTTTCAGAGACGCCATATGATTCAAAAGAACATAACATAAATTATAAACCATCTTATAAATTATAAACCATCTTGCAATGTGATACGATTATAATACATCCAAACTTTGATATTTTGATTTTGTGTGCATAGGCAATCATCTATAGATATTGTAGAAACAACTAAACATAAGTATGCTCTCCCCCAATAACTGAAAACCATCGTATAAGTATAATAAGCGTGATGGAGATGTGGACATGTTGTGTTCACCCTAATGGACTTGTGAAAGTTGATGCACGCCGCAGGGGGAGAGGGTCTTATTATGAATGTGCATGGATCACTTCACAGGAGTAGTCTTCACTTTTTTACTTTGAGATCCCTAATGAAGCCAACAAAACAAACAAATAATTATACAATTAATTAACGAGAGCAAATTTATATGATATACATGATCTATGGAAGAGTATAAAATACCTCATTGGAACCTGCGATTTCTACATAGTCAATAAAGCTCCAAAACCTTGGAGATTCAGTGGATTTCTTAGTTATTTTATTTATTTCTCCGAAGTAGTATGCTATTGGTTTCTTCTTTTTGGTCAATTTTGTGAAATGATTGTCTCCATGCTTATTAAACTTGTTTTGACTTATGTTTGAGCAATAAGACTCTGAGAGAAACTTCTTGGGAGCCTTTAGAGCTCTAGCATCAACAGTATAATCAAAACAAAAGTAGCCACAACAAAGATACTTGGCCATAATCTATTCTCGTGATCATCTGCAGGAAATTTATCAAGGTTTTGAGAATTATAAGGAGATTTTACATCACTATAATTTTCTGGTTCTTTAATCAGATCAATGGCATCATGCTGCTCTATTTCTGCAGGTACCGATCCTTCAGCTTCATTGTAGAAATGATCAGCTCGATCCCTATCATGTTCAATACCTCGAGTCTCCATAACATAACAAGTGTTCATACTGCCTTCTCTTGGGAAGATAACCATGCCAAGAATAAGAGGAACCCCAGATTCTGGAAAAATTTCATGGCCTAGCCGATTCGATGGAGATTCTGAAACAAGGTTTTCAAATTCGCCTACATTTGTTCCATGGTTTTTGGCCCTCGCATTTCTTTGATAGCTGTCTGCAACACTCTTTGAATCGAAATAGTTGCAGAATCTTGGAATTTTTGCTGTAACACGTATCATGCTAGCAGGTTGATCCATACAGAAAACGCTCTTCACCTTTTCGTAAAAATCCGTCATAAAACATTTTGCAATAGATCTGAAATATCAAAACACAGAGCTACGCCAGAAATATCGAAACATAAAACTCTCTGAATCGAAATAGTTGCAGAATATTGGAATATTTGCTGTATCGAAATAGTTGCATAATCTTATAATTTTTGTTGTAATGTGCATCATGCTAGCAGGCACATCCATGCAAAAAACACTCTTCACCTTTTTGTAAAAATCCATCATGAAACATTCTCCAACAGATCTGAAATATTGAAACACGGAGCTAAACCAAAGAAGTCTGATGTCTAAAATTTTACTCAGACTAGTGACGTTCCATGATTATGTGATACGATAAAGGTTGACAATATATTTCATTGGACCCATTGAAGATTCTTGAAACCATTTGAAGTAATCTTTTAATCCCGTTGGGTTCAATATTGATGGTTGATCGGAAGTACGTTGATATCCTTTGCAATTCTCTGTAGCAGTAAAGTTTGTGCTGAAGGAATTGCTAACAGACATTATAACAGGTATTGAAAAGGATAAAACCAACAGCAATGAAACCGTCCAAATCACGACCATTTTATAACTCCGAAAACTTCGCTTCAAGATTGCGTAGGTGACATAGAATCACGCACAAAAAAAAAGCGAATTATGACAGGTTGTTATGATGGGATGGATATATATAATATTCTTGCATACGCGTCAGAACTAAATTTGATCATTGACTAAGTCAATTTAAATTGACCGTTGACTCAAATTTAACTGTAAAAACATGGAAGCTAGTATGTTTTCAAATTTGAATGTAAAAACATGGAGGCTTACGTTGTTTCGTAGGAGGAAAGAAATTACGGTTAAGGTACATGATGTAAGATAAGTTTATATTAGCACTTGCTTCAAGCAGAAGGTGCAATAATACTTCGAATATGTGAAGTAAAATAGTATTCTACATTTGGAAACAAAATGGGTAAGACTAATTCAATTATTTTTAAGTATTTAGAAAAATAAAAAATATTAAATGCAAGTGTTTTTTTAGAGACTTGCATTATAAAACACACACACACACACACACACAAATTTAATAATCATATGAGTGTTATATTTGAATGGTTCCTAGAAAAAAAATGGCAAAATCAAACCAACAAATGTAAGCATGTTTGTAATGGAGAAGTATACAATGTACAATAATTAATAGCATATAATCAACACTTTAAGAGCTAGGCTTGTTAGATTGAATAGGTTATCTTTTAAATGTCGAAATATCCATTTAAATAATATAGTAAGAATCATTAAGGATAGATTCTATAGAAACAAGGTATATTTAAGAAAAAGAGGTCCATATTGGAATGTGCATTTTCAAGAGAGACACACAATGAAAATGAATTCATATTGTAACATGCAAAACGATCAAAACATAGAGAATTGAGATTTCGCATAAATTACATGTTTAGAGAAATGCATAGTCCGTCCTAAGAATCACATGTGTTCATTGCTTTATGAGATTAAATTTAGCATTAGTTTAACTATGTCATTGAAAAGAAAAGAATTTGACAATTGTTTGTAATCTTTGATCATTTAAGGACCAAAAACATATGAACTTCTCAAGATTCCACACATTGTTACAAATGCCTTCTATGCTTATCACGTTAATTTGACATGCCTTGGTTAGTATCTATGTGACCTCGTTTAAAAATGCATCATTGAAGTGAAAGTTCAAGCTAAGTAGTCTTGTTTTTGAAAGGAAATGTTACAAAAATTTTGGAAAGACAATAAAAGTTGAACATACGTAATTGTACCTGTCAAGATAGAAAAAGTTGGATAGTACGAAACTATAGCGAAACATATAATAAAAAATGGATCATTTTTAAGTGACATTTTAGTCCAAGTAATGTTGTCTTTGAAAAGAAATGGCAAAATAATTTTAGCAAGATAGTAAAAAATAAACACAAGTAAAAGTGCATGTCAATATAGGGAAATTTGGATATGTTGTCGGATCAATTTTCTCTTTCCTCTAGTAATAAACTCGAAGAATTGTAGGCCATGTTGCTACCTTTCACACACTTGGGGAGGAACGTGGCAGAAATCTTCAAGCCACTTGGTGTGTTCGTGGGGGCAAGTCTTGAGTGAAGGCTGTCACCTTGTTCTTGACTCCTTCGTTTAGGCTTAACTCTTAACGAAACTAAGGAGGGTGAACCCTATTGCCAAGGCAAAATTATTTAGTATGATGATGTTAAATTGAATGAGTTATTTAGGAGTTTGAAATTTAACCATAAACAACCATAGATGACAAGATAAAAAAATGAGCACACGAAAACACAATGCTGAGACATAATATATATATATATATAGAAAGAAAATAACCAATTCCTTAAAATGGAGTCATAAAATAATCAATGTACTTGCATGTGTTTGTAGTGAATGTTTTGCAATTGCCTCTTGGTACGTTTTAAGTTAATGTGAAATATGAGTTGATTAAAATTAGGCAAGAGTGGGGAGACTCCAGATATACTCGATGGGTACTTGGAGTATGTCCAAAAATAAACCTTCATGGCTACCCGTAAGAAATATGTGGGCTGAATGGAGTCTTTGAGACTGTGTTCATAATACACCCTAAGGTGTAACAGAGATCGACGTCCTGAGGTCACTGTCCAGGAGTTCTCACTTCCTTTGGGTATTTTTCCACCGTTTACGGTTTGATTAAGGCGTTGGATTTTTGTGTGATGGTCGTTAATTGGGGAAGGTGAAGACTAATTAATCTAGTCACTCACGTTGCTTTTGATGCAGCTTGACTGATCAGATGAACCACAACCAAGTGCAGAGCATACACATGGGAGTCTTGTCAATTTTAGTAAATTTTAAAGGATGTGTTTTCTTAGAAAGAAAAACCCTCCAAGAACCTCTTTCGGTCCAAGTGGACCTCAATCGGGGAATCAAGGAGGGGGTTGATTTTAGAAAAATTATTTGTAGAAATTAAAGATAAGCAGCAAAAGAAAAAAAACAAACCACGTGTTCTTTAATTATTGCTACCACACATCTCTTTCCCATTGCGGGTCAATCAGGAAGTCGTGGGTAAGTATTCAAGTTACTTTGATACTGTAATATGGAATATATGATAAAGTAATCAAAGCATGTTATTCTGCATGAATGAAACTAATCTAGAGCGAACAAAAATAAGACAATGCAAACAATGACAAAAAATGCATGAATTCCCTTAGGGGGGATGGGGAATGGGCTCGAAAGAGCCCATTCGGAGAATTTTTTTATTATTTGTTGTTACAATATCAGTAAACTTATCTAAATCCTCTTGGCTCTTATACAAGATGAAACCAAGATTTTACAAATTGCTCAAAATTAAAATTGCAGTCAAAAGGGAGACCCCTGGGGGGATTGAGATGATCCAAAAGCCACTTTCGAACATCAGCTTCTCCTCTTTTTGTTATGCCTGCTAAAATACAGTGAGATTATTAGAATGAAATATGCCCAAAATCACTTTAAAAGTACCTTTGGGTCAGCCTACTTTAAACAAAACAAAAAAACAAAGTTAAAACTAGTTAAAATGGCAAAAAAAGAACCAAGGAAAACAAGTTTTCTTTGAGATCTTGGCTTGCTGTTTGGGAAGCCAATGAGATGTGCACTAATTGCTAGATTTTATCTTTTAAAAACAGAAACATAAATCTAATATATGAAAACTATGGATTCTCTTTAAATTGCCATGCAAAACGGATGATTTCCCTAAACTATATCTAGAATGCTTAATGAAACATTTTAGGAATGAGATCTAGATCATGAGCCTTTAAATAATAGATCTATGTAAGTTTTACTTGAAGATGATAGATTTGAATAATGACAAGGCTTGTAAACAAAGTAACCAGCAAAATTTGGATTTTTAGGAGGAGGAAGAGAGAGAAAGAGTGCTGGAAGCCTTGAAGATCAACCATGGAGCTTTCTGAGGGAATGTCGAGGAACTATGCCTTTGAGAAATTTTTGGAGAAAGTGAGGAAGAAAAATAGATCAACACCCTCTCTGAGCTAGGAACCTGCAACTTAATCCAAAGGCTTGCCAAAATGCTTATGAGATACGATTAATACATAAACAGAGATATTATAATAGCATGCATATAAACTTATAAAACATGTTGAATCTAGATCTCTAAACATGCATAAAAAAGAAAGAGATAGCCAATAAACTTATTAACAAACTCCTTTCCTATCAAGATCATAATAAACTTATTATCAATCTTTTAGCACTGGATCCACAAAAAATAAGCAAGTTATGAACATAGATACAGGTTACCTCAGTAAAACATGGGAATGTTCATCCACACACACAATAACATGACACCATCTTTCCTCCAAAGCTTCTTTTCATTTCAAATGAGAAAATAACAACAGTACAATAGCTACGACACCTCAATCCCAGTTCTAACTAGCTTGGAAGAGGTAATTTGTGCTTTATTTATAGCAAAAATAAGAGACCTAGCCCAGGGGGGCGCAAATCCCAAGGAGAGAGAGACTGCAGCTGCATGTGGAGTGAATATGAGCCTGATCTGAGGCTATCTGACTCTGATATGAGTCTCACTAAGTGCAAATGTCAATCAGAGAGCTGATCTGATTGACACCTCAACCTGCTAACTGAAGCAGCCACCAAAACTCATCCAGATGAGCCCACACGCGTGGAGGAGAGAGAGAGGGCACAATTCCCAAGATTGCATGCAGTAATATACTCTTTGTTGAGCCTAGATCACCTCCTTCTGTCAAGGGATGGTCAGATCCAGTCAATCCCAAGCCGATGAGACTGATTTTAGTGAGATCGAAGCAAATCCCAATGATTTAGGATTTGGGGTTTTCTCCATTATTTAATTAATTTATCAATTAAAATAATCAATATTTGATTTTTAGGGATTTTTGACCTGAGTGATGGACAAATCACTTAAAACTTATAAAAAATGGGTTTATGGGTTTACATGGTGCTCTTAGCTTGAAAATGAGCACCCCCATGACTGAAACTAATTTTCGAGCCCACTTTTATTACAAAACCAATTTTTTCAATTAGACTATTAAAAAATAGCCTAAGTTTTGTGGAAAAATTAAATCCTAGGGGGACTTAGACATGTTCATATGACTCGACCATGATGCCTAGCATGTTTATACATTGACATATAGACTCTAATAACCTCAATAGGCCTAAATGCCAAGCCGACCACCCCAACTTTGGAGGTATTGAGTGAAAAACTCAGAAATTATTAGTCGTTTATTCAACAACCAATAATAACCAAGGGAAAAAAACACCCTAGGTTGATCGGATTGAAAAATAAAGTCTAAGAGACTGAGTCTTTTATAGACACTATCATGCAAGAACATTTTATTACAACTCCCCTATGGGGTATGAACATGTGATATAGTACAACAAGCACTTTCTAGAAGCACTTCTAAAGGTTTTATGAAGTCCGAACAAATCATCTTTGTCCGGTTCACCAGGCTCACTTGATAAAAAACCACCAAGTACAACTTAGGTGATAACATCTGGCTCCAACTGCGGGACATGAGCTTGATCTGGTCATAGGGCAAGGAGAGGATACGAGAATAATAGAATCTATTGTTTATACACCCTACAAAAACATCTCAACTTGACAAGAAAATCTTAGTAGCACAAGCTTTATATAAAATCCAAATGAACCATTAAGCTGATTTATTTAAACAAAATAAATGTAATTAACTAATGAAATAAAAGTTTTATTATAGCCAAGTACAAAACATAAATGCGGAAAGTAAATGCTCTCTTTTAAGGAGCTTATTTTCCTACTCTAAGCATGATATGAAAATGTTAGGTGTAATAAAAAAAATCCAATGTAACCACCTAAGAATTTTATTAACATAAAAAAAAATTGTTGTGTCTTTGGTTACCAGCCAAAGTAAGGATACTTTATTAAGAAAATGCAAACTTGCATGATGATCTGGAAGGGGTGGGATGGATGGGAAATCATAGGCATGAATAATGTCATCAAACTTCCTCCCAAACTGGTAAGTGCTTGCGTAGGCTGCTTCTGTCCATGACTGGATAGGGTTGATGTACAAATTAGAATGATGAGGCAAATTGACTACACCATCATACTGATCATCAAGGCTTACCGGATGATAACTCATTGTATAAGTCCCAAGCAGCTCTAAATCATAAGGAAACTCTATATGTGAAGATGATAGTTGGGACTGATATTCTACTAACTGCATCACATTTGTCTTTTCACAACGCTGCTTCTTAATGTCTTCATTATCGATACCTTTGTGCGGCTCTATATGATATGACTCTGAATGATCATATAAAAGTTTTGAATGCTTCCTTGATTGGATATATCATAGATGGGATTCTCAATAAGATATTCACAAATATTCCAATAGTCATCACCGCCATCTATGTCAGATGTGATGGATTCCCCATTGCTGATATCAAGCTCTGATACAAGTTCTCTTTGTCCTCATTACTGATTCTGATATATGGCTCAGACTGATCATATGGATAAATTGCATGCCCCTTTTCCATATCAAAATTTCCCAAGGCCAAAAGGTCCATGCTCTCTCCTTTAGATATGCCATAGATAGGAGAATCAACAAAACCATCAAAACTTTCTGGTTCATTATCAACATCTTTGTCGGAAATAAGGGAGTCTTCGTCACTTGTATCATGCTCCAAGTTATACTCGTCCTCATTTTCATATTCATCTTCTTCAGAAAAAAGTTCACAAGGCAGTAAACCTTCCAGACTGTCATCATTATATGGAGAACATGTAGGAGTCCCATCATGCACATTACAGTTTTCATCATAAGTTTCACTATAAGATTCTGCAATGGTTTCATCCTTAGGTTTGTACTATTTAGCTGGTGACAAAGGGTAGGCCTGGCCTACCATGTATACATGATCAGGCTCGCTTGAAGTTGTTTCATGACTACTGACCTCGGTAAGTCAATGTTCCATGACTTGATTTGCAACATAACAAGTGCTTTCTTGGTGGAATTGTTCACAAGGTCTACACCATTGAAGTATTTCTTCTACCACGTTAGCTGAGTCTAACTGGTTTGGACTCCTAGGATCTTGCTAAGGGGATTTCTTCTAATACATCTGATTTTGCTTGGGCTGTAAGTTCCTAGGTCCATTATTCCTTTCCATTGTGATCAATATATTCTGCATGTCATTCAATTGTACAGTATGATTGGCCATCTGTTGGTTTTGACTAGTAACCAAGTTTTTTATCATGTCCTCCACCTTTTCCATGGGATCTTTAGAAGTTCCCTTTTCTTTTGATTCAACAACTTTATCCTTGGTCTCTTTGTTGCAGGAAGTGTTTCCCCTAGTGTAACTTGGAATGTTGGACTTGCCTGAATATTGCATATTCTTTTCTATTTTCTCAGCCAATTTCTGGGTAGTTTTCAGATCAGTTGGTTCTTTATCTCTCAACTAGTACCTTAAGTCATCGGTGAAGGATTCAATGTAGGATATGAGGATAGAGGCATTTTTTGGCTTGATGTCTCTAGGAAGGTCTGCAACCACACGCCTGAATTTAGTGTTAAATTCATCCATGGTTTCATTCTCCATCTTCTTTATGCTATAAAGGGCAGTAAGCAGATGTCTTGGTTCCTTCTTTTCTCCCCATTTCATCCTAAAACCATCTTGGAATTCACTAAGAGTTTTATATGAATCATCATCTAGGTTGAGGTACCATTCTTTAGCATCATCTTCTAAGGATAAAGCAAATAACTTCATTTTGACATCGTCATGGTCATGGGAAGCATCATTGCAATAACTGGCCAAGTGCTTTTCAAACTTTCGAAGGTGAGACTTGGTAGTGATGGAATTATTGCCCTAAAATATGGGGAGCTTCTTGATAACATCTTTTGGAATGGCATGGGGAGCACCTACTATCTGAGAAAAGTCAAGGGGTTTGAAGAATTCCGTCATTTCTTGAGATTGGTGAACATGACTCTCTACAAATATGTGATGGATATCTGAGAGGGATTGGTCTCATTAATCTTCAAGGTTTCTACGAGAGGTTTTCCTATTCAATCTTTCTCTAATAAACCTTTCAGGATCAGGGAGAGGATTGAATAATTGTTGGCGGTTTCTTCGGGTAGAAATTTTTGAAGGGATGTTAGATAGTGGAGTCGCCAGATGAATCTAGTTTTAATTTTTATGTTTTTTAAAGACAAGATCAATCAATTTTTTTTTATCTTTTTAGTTGTTTAGAAAAAAGTTAAGCTAAGTCGTACTCGGGAATAAAAATATTTATCCCTGGCAACGGTGCCAAAAAGTGTTGCCGCCTTTCACACACATGGGGGGGAATGTGGTAGAAATCTTCAAGCCACTAGGTGTTTCCTTGGGGGCAAGTCTTGAGTTAAGGTTGCCACCTTGTTCTTGACTCCTCCTTTTAGGCTTAAATCCTAACGAAGCCAAGGGGGGTAGACCCTATTAAGTTACTAAGACAAAATTATATAGTATGTTGATGTTAAACTGAATGAGTTACTTAGGAGTTTTAAATTTAACCATAAACAACCATAGATGACAAGATAAAAATGAGCACACGAAAGCACAATGCTGAGACACAATATATACATATAGAAAGAAAATAGCCAGTTCCTTAAAATGGAGTCATAAAATAATCGATGCACTTGCATGTGCTTGTAGTGAATGTTTTGCGATTGCCTCTTGGTACATTTTAAGTTAATGGGAAATATGAGTTGATTAAAAATAGGGGAGGGGGGGAACTCTAGATATACTCGAGGGGTACTTGGAGTATGTCCAAAAATAAAAGTTCACGATTACCCGGAAGGAATGTGTGCGCTGAATGGAGTCTCTGAGATTGTGTTCATAATACACCCTAAGGTGTAACAGAGATCCGCTGTAACGTCCTTGACCCTTCGACCAGGCAAGAGGACGCCACTAAACACCAAACAAACGTGATTCTAGCCCCATGAACATGATCATGCATATAATGCTGAAGCAAGGTACTTAAAACATTAAACATACTACGATGCATAATTGTTCATATACATTGCGAAAGCAAGCAGCATTCATTCATATACAATCCAGCATTCAACATGTCTATCAGCATAATTCATTAACAATAAATACGATTGCAAAACAAATTAGTCAAGAATACTTATCTTGTGAGATCTGTCTCGCAACCAGCTGCGTCGCTGCAACGTTCCACCCAACCATATGCACGCGTGCTCTTTAATCTCTCAGCAATGTTTCCACCCCGAGCCGGGCATCATTCCCCAAGGAATAAGGAACTAACAAGCTTACACATAGCCAAGGGTAACAACACATCAAGGATACACAGTTTAGCCAAGCCAACACAGTTGGGTTTATCAGGCCATCCAAGAGCTGGGAAAGGCTAAATGTTAAGTTAATGAGCTCGTTGAAGCGCTAAGGACACCTACACCAGAACTAGCCTGACTTCTAGAACACCCACACACACCCAACACAAGGAAATCAGTCCTTTCTTTGCTACACAGTCCCCCAGGCCTTGACCTCCCTTCCAGTGCTATTCAGGGGTTGTGGAGAAGAAAGCTAGCCCTCTAGCTCTGTCTATGTGGTTCCCAAACACACCAGATTTGTCAAGCAAATTAGGCCCTCATCACCACTCCCATGCAGTCCGAAGACCAACTTCTGCATTCATTCAGCAAAATAAGCACTTCACAGCTTGGACAGGGGAAACAAAACTTGAATCGTTCTTGGCCCTATCGTGGCCAGACGATTCAACGATGGTAACCTACAGCCAATACCACTTTGAAAAGGGAAAACCACAGTCAACAAGACTTGGATGATACCATAGCCACGATCAGTGAGAATACCACAACCACGGTTCATGATGAAGGACAGGACAATAGACAGTCCAATAATACAAAAAAAGAAAATCGATTCTTTGTGTGAACGGAAGGGAAAATGCATCCACAGACCAGCAATTTCGTGAAAGAAGGGAGAACGAACCCCTATATAAGGAATCACACTCCTTTTTAACTCATCTCTGTGTGAGGAATACCATCCGAACCCCTTGCACATGAGAAGGTGAACAGAACAAAACGTCTTTGCATGAGAGTGAACCCAACGGACGAGAGAGTGGCGTAGTGGTGGTTCTCTTACCCATGTGAAGGTGGAGAAATGACTGGTGGAGTGAGCGTGTGGCAAAGACTGACAGTCTTGCCACCCACCACTTCCTAGCAATAACTGCCCCAGCTAATCAGCAGAACATTAAAGTGGTGGTTGGATGAGACAAGGGAAGGTGAGCAAATCAAACAGGGTGGTGACACATGGATTTTCCCCATGGATTCAAGGTTTAACATCCCCCACTTAACCTTAGGAAATCATGCCCTTTTCAATATGGTTGCAGTGAACATCGTTGGTTGGGGCTATTTAATTAAAATGCATAGTTACATGATGCCGCAACTTAATATGTATGTCGCATATCTTGATATACCATCGGTAACAGTTCCAATCACTGAAACATAACCAAATCGATGGTGGGGATTTTGCCTTTAGCTCCACACCATGATTATTTACAATATGTATATGTATCATGTATATTTAATGCATCGGGGTCAAAACCGGGGTGTTACATCGGCATCTCGAGGTCATTGTCCAGGAGTTCCCACTTCCTTTGGGTATTTTGCCACCGTTTACGGTTTGATCAAAGCGTTGGATTTTCGCATGATGGTGGTTAATTGGGGAATGTGAAGACTAATTAATCTAGTCACTCATGTTTCTTTTGATGCAGCTTGATTTATCAGACAAACTACAACCAAGTGCAGAGCATACACACCAGAGTCTTGTCAATTTTAGTAAATTTTAAAGGATGTGTTTTCTTAGAAAGAAAAACCCTCCAGGAACCTCTTTAGGTCCAAGTGGACTTCAATCGAGGAATCAAGGAGGGGATTGATTTTAGAACAATTATTTTCAGAAATCAAAGATAAGCAGAAAAAGAAAAGAAGCAAACCACAGGTTCTCTAATTATTCCTACCACGCATCTCTTTCCCCTTGCGGGTCAATCGGGAAGTCGTGGGGTAAGTATTCAAGTTACTTTGATACTGTAATATGGTATATATGATAAATTAATAAAAACATTTTTTTCTGCATGAATGAAACTAATATAGAGCGAACACAAATAAGACAATGCAAAAAATGACAAAAAAATGCGCGAATCCCCCCAAGGGGGATGGGGAATGGGCTCGAAAGAGCCTATTCAGAGACAATTTTTATTATCTGTTGTTACAATATCAATAAATTTATCTGAATCCTCTTGTATCTTATATAGGATGAAACCAAGATTTTACAAATTGCCCAAAATTAAATTTACAGTCAAAAGGGAGACCCCTGGGGGGATTCAGATGATCCAAAAACCACTTTCGAACAACAGCTTCTCCTCTTTTTGTTATGCCTGCTAAAATATGGCAAGATTATTATAATGAAATATGTCCAAAAGCACTTTGAAAGTACCTTTGGGTCAGCCTACTTTAAACAAAAAAAAAACCAAGTTAAAACTAGTTAAAATGGCAAAAAAGGAACCAAGGAAAGCAAGCTTTCCTTGGGATCTTGGCTTGCTATTCGAGCAATCAATGAGATGTGCACTGATTGCTGGATTTTATCTTTTAAAAACATAAACATAAATCTAATGCATGCAAACTATGGATTGTCTTTAAATTGCTATGCAAAATGGACGATTTCCCTAAACTAGATCTAGAATGCTTAATGAAACCTTTTAGGAATGAGATCTAGATTATGAGCCTTGAAATAATATATCTATGTAAGTTTTACTTTAAGATGATAGATATGAATAACGACAAAGCTTGTAAACAAAGTAATCAGGTAAAATTTGGAATTTTAGAAGGAGGAAGAGAGAGAATGTCGAGGGACTATTTCCTTTGAGAAAATCTTGGAGAAAGTGAGGAAGCAAACTAGATCAACATGCTCTCCAAGCTAGGAACCTGCAACTTAATCCAAAGGCTTTCCAAAATGCTTGTGAGATCCGGTTAATACATAAACAGAGATATTAGAATAGTATGCATATAAACTTATAAAACATGTTGAATCTAGATATCTAAACATGCATAAAAAGGAAAGATATAGCCAATAAACTTATTAAAGAACTCCTTTCCTATCAAGATCATAATAAACTTATTATCAATCTTTTAGCACTGGATCCACAAAAAATAATCAAGTTATGAACATAGATACCGGTTACCTCAGTAAAACATGGCAATGTTCATCCACACACACAATAACATGACACCATCTTGCCTCCAAAGCTTTTCTTTATTTCAAATGAAAAAATAGCAACAATACAATAGCTATGGCACCTCAATCCCAGTTCTAACTAGCTTGGAAGAGGTAATCTATGCTTTATTTATAGCAAAAAAAAGAGATCTAGCCCAGGGGGCGCAAATCCCAAGGAGAGAGAGACTGCAGTTGCATGTGGAGTGAATCTAAGCCCGATCTGACTGACACCTGAACTTGCTAACTGAAGCATCCACCAAAACTCATCCAGATGAGCCCACATGTGTGGAGGAGAGAGAGAGGCCACAATTCCCAAGATTGCATGTAGTAATGTACTCTCTGTTCAGCCCAGATCACTTCCTTCTGTTAAGGGATGGTCAGATCCAGTTAATCCGAAGCCGATGAGATTGATTTTAGTCAGATCGAAGCAAATCCCAATGATTTAGGATTTGGGGTTTTCTCCATTATTTAATTAATTTATCAATTAAAATAATCAATATTTGATTTTTAGGGATTTTTGATCTAAGTGATGGACAAATCACTCGAAACTTAGAAAAAGTGGGTTTCTGGGTTTACATGGTGCTCTTAGCTTGAAAATGAGCACCCCCATGACTGAAACTGATTTTCGAGCCCACTTTTATTACAAAACCAATTTTTCCAATTAGACTATTAAAAAAGAGCCAAAGTTTTGTGGAAAAATTAAAATTAAAAAAACTTAAAATGTTAAAAAAAATTAAAACCTAGGGGGACTTAGACATGTTCATATGACTCGACCATGATGCCTAGCATGTTTATACATTGACACATAGATTCTAATAACCTCAATAGGCCTAAATGCCAAGCTGACCACCTCAACTTTGGAGGTATTGAGTGAAAAACTCAGAAATTATTAGTCGTTTATTCAACAACCAATAATAAACAAGGGGAAAAACACTTCGGGCTGATCGGATTGACAAATAAAATCTAAGAGACCGAGTCTTTTACAGACACTATCATGATAGAACATTTTATGACAACTCCCCTATGGGGTATGAACATGTGATATAGTACAACAAACACTTCCTAGAAGCACTTTTGAAGGTCTTCTGAAGTCCGAACAAATCATCTTTGTCTGGTTCGCCAGGCTCACTTGATAAAAAACCACCAAGTAACTTAGGTGGTAACATGCCACAACGTTCAAAATTGAACCCTTCACAGCCCTTCCAAAGGGTTCTAGCCCTTCCTAGAAGTGTAAAGTTAAAATTGTCCTTAAAAAAAAATTTAAACTTTGAATCTTCCCTCTAGTAATAAACTCCAAGAATTGTAGGACTAGGACAGGTGTCAAATGGTTAGAGGCAATGCCAAACCATGAATTATAATTGTTTATGGCACAAGGAAACAACTAATGAGAAGAGAAAAGCACCTAAACTTGCAAAAAAAAACAACAACTATTGTTAATATGTTTAACAAGTTTGACAAGATTTATTAAAATGGATGAAATTGTAATTGGGAAATACCCTCAGATTGGCTTACTATGGCATTGAAAAGAAGAGAATTTGACAATTGCTTGGAATCTTTTCTCATTTAAGGACCAAGAAGAGAATTTGACAATTGCTTGTAATCTATCCTCGTTTTTTTGGTGAAAATGTTTGGTTAATTTATAATTGTCAATTAAAGGACAATTATTTATATTTCCCTTCATCTCTGAAGGGTTGAGAGAATAAATGCCCTTCCAATTGAAATTAAGACCCACCCTTCAAATTTGATCACTGGTAGGCCAGGTGTCAAATAGTCATAGGCAATGTCAAACCATGAATTATAACTGTGTATGGCACAAGGAAACAACTAATTAGAAGAGAAAAGCACCTAAACTTGAAAAAAAAACAACTATGTTTAACTAGAATAAAAGCAAGAACTAAACGGAGTAGTTTAATATGTTTAACAAGTTTGACAAGTTTTCTTAAAATGGATGAAATTGTAATTGTGAAATACCCTCATATTGGCTTACTATGGCATTGGAAAGAAGAGAATTTGACAATTGCTTGCTCTTTACCTGCAAACTAAGAAGAGGGAAGAAAGACCACTGAGTGAAGATGGAAGAAGCCTCCCGGTTCCCGCAGGTGCAAGCGGCTTTGACAAGCGTCCAGTTTGGCCTTGCATCGTCTAGAAAGAAATTGTAAGTGGATGCACAAAATAAAGAAGAATAAGGGTTCTTGTTTGTTTACTGCAATTTTGAGGAAAATAATATATATTTTAACTCGATTAAAACTTATTTTCATGCCAAATCAGTTGGAAACCACCTTTGAATTCGGAATGTAAATAATATGTATGTATGCATCTATTCAAGTTAAGCAAAATATAATACTTGTTTTTATTTTTTTTGGGTTGGGAGTACACTTTTAACCAGTTATCAGCCTTAATGACTCTCTCATCCTTGGTAATGAGCTTATAATTTTCTTGTTATGACCATTGAAGAATCTTGACAAAACTTGAGGTGTGGGATGAAGAGGGTTTAATAAACTTGTTTGAGCAATTATGAACTAAATTGTTTTCCTAGGAAAGTTACCACCCAAATAGGCTAAATAATTAACATTGTACGGGAAAGGGATATTAATTTGTTGATAGACAGAAACCAGGCATGATCCAGGGTCATTTCCCCCAAAGTACCATCATGCAGAGAATTGCTAATTCCACAGATGACCAATTACACAACAATTCTTCTAGGTTGTTGCAAAAGGACCAACCTTGATTGTTGCATCACTAATGTGAAGGATGGAGACGCCATTGTCACATATAGTTTAGACTACAATATATTTTTTTCATAAAGCTAGTGAATTCCAATAGTTGGTATTATGTTCTAATTTTACAATTAGATGCTTATGGTTATTAATTGAGAAAGGTTAAAAGGGCATGGGAGGTTTACTTAATTGGAAGTCGTGCTTTAAAATATAAAGTCACAGATAGTTTAGACTACGATACCCATTTTTCTTTTAATAAAAGCAGCGAATTCCAATAGCTGCTATTAAGTATTGGCAAGTCATGGGGTTGATTGACTACCTTATTTCCGAACCTCTAACCTTTGTCTCTACGTCAATTCTGGTAAAAATAGAAAAATCCTATTTAATTATGAAATCCAATATAAAAAAAACGTTGATGGATGTTTTTAATTATTTATCACTAATGACTTGTAAATATAACATTAAAAAAATGAGAACTATTTCATGAAAAATCCTATATAAAATTAATTTACTAAACTAAATTTGAACTAATTCTGGTAAAAATAGAAAAATCCTATTTAATTATGAAATCCAATGTAAAAAAAAATGTTGATGGATTTTTTTAATTATTTATCACTAATGACTTGTAAATATGACATTAAAAAAAAAATGAGAACTATTTCATGAAAAATCCTATATATAATTAATTTACTAAACTAAATCTGAACTAAAATACATGCAATGCACGGCTTAGTCTCAATCATTAAAACTAATAATTGGAAACCAAATTTCTACATGAACAACAAAGGGAGTCAGAGATATGGTTGTATATAATTAATTAATTGAAATAAATAAAAACGATCTACAGGGCAGCTTTCCTGGTAAACCAAATAATAATAATTATTAAAATAAAAAGTGCAAGGGTTTAACAGGTGTACATATGATTCACTACAGCAAACACTATTACCCTAACCTCTCTAGGATATTTAAGAGATTCCATATGATTCAGAAAAACATAACATAAATTATAAACCATCTTAGGATATTTCAGAGACGCCATATGATTCAGAAGAACATAACATAAACTATAAACCAATATCTTATAAATTATAAACCATCTTGCAATGTGATACAATTATAATATATCCAAACTTCGGGATTTGGGATTTTATGTGTAAAGGCAATCATCTGCAGATATTGTAGAAACAACTATCTACAGAAACAACTAAACAAAAGTATGCTCTCCCCCAATAACTGAAAACCATCGTCGCTATTAGAGGAAATTTCAATTTAGAATGGGCCTTCCAAAAAAATACAAATTCCATGTCATCATGTATTATCCAATCAAAATGTTTTAAAATTAAAAAAGGGAGCACCTCTTAAAACATTTTTTAATATAAATTTGGGGATAGGTATCATAAAAAAACTATTTTTTTTGTTCAGATTTTCGGCATATCTCCCTATTTTTTTACTCAAATTTCAATTGGGAGAGCTTGTTTGATGCAGAATTAAATTCCGCATCCAATGAGCTCTCTCGATCGAAATTTGAGTAAAAACACAAAATTTGAGTTAAAACATAGGGAGATATGTTGAAAATACGAACAAAAAAAAGTAGTTTTTTCTTTTCTTCCTCCGAAATTAATAAATATTATTTTAGTATTTTAACTATTATTTTATTAATTTTCTTTAAGAGGCCCATTTTGAGTTGAAATTTCCTCTATTTGATAAGTATAATAAGAGCAATGGATATGCAGACGTGTTGTGTTCACCCGAATGGACTTGTGAAAGTTGATGCATGCTATAGGGGAAGAGGGTTTTATTATGAATGCGCATGGATCTCCTCAGGGGAGTAGTCTTCACTTTTTTACTTCGAGATCCCTAATGAAGCCAACCAAACAAACAAATAATTATATAATTAGAATTATACAATTAATTAACGAGAGAAAATTTATATGATATACGGGCCGTATGGATGACTATAAAATACCTCACTGAAACCTGCGATTTCTACACAGCTGATAAACCTCCCAAACCTTGGAGATTCAGTGGATTCCTTAGACGTTTTATTTATTTCTCCAAAGTAGCATGCTATCGATTTCTACTTTTTGGTCGACTTTGTGAAATGATTATCTCCAGACTTATTAAATTAAACTTGTTTTGACTTATGTTTGAACAATAAGACTCCGAGAGCAACTTCTTGGGAGGCTTTAGAGCTCTTAGCATCAACAGTATAATCAAAACCAAAGCAGCCACAACAAACATAGCTAGCCACAATCTATTCTCCTCATCATCTACAGAAAACTGATCAAGGTTTTGAGAATTATAAGGAGATTTTACATCACTACAACTGTTTGGTTCTTTAATCAGATCAATTAAGGCATCATGCTGCTCTATTTCTGCAGGTACTAATCCTTCAGCTTCATTGTAGAAATCAACTCGATCCCTATCATGTTCAATACCTTGAGTCTCCATAACATAACAAGTGGTCATACCGCCTTCTCTTGGGAAGATAACCATTCCAAGAATCAGAGGAACTCCACATTCTAGAAAACTTTCATGGCTTGGTCGATTCGATAGAGATCTTGAAATAGGGTTTTCAAATTCGCCTACATTCCTTCCATGGTTTTTGGCCATGGCATTTCTTTGATAGCTGTCTGCAACACTCTCTGAATCGAAATAGTTGCAAAATCTTGGAAATTTTGCAATAACGTGCTTCATGCTAGCAAGCAGATCCATGCAGAAAATGCTCTTCACCTTTTCGTAAAAATCCATCATAAAACATTCTGCAATAGAAATGAAATATCGAAACACAGAGCTAAACCAAAGAAGTCTGATGTCTGAAATTTTACTGAGACTTGTGACGTTCCATGATTCTGTGATACGATCAAGTTTGACAATAGACTTCATTGAACCCTTTGAAGATTCTTGAAACCATTTGAAGTACTCTTCTAATCCCATTGTTGATCGTTTATATGCAGTACGTTGATATCCTTTGCAATTCTT
This sequence comes from Pseudotsuga menziesii, assembly GCA_001517045.1. Taxonomy (NCBI): domain Eukaryota; kingdom Viridiplantae; phylum Streptophyta; class Pinopsida; order Pinales; family Pinaceae; genus Pseudotsuga; species Pseudotsuga menziesii. The sequence continues at coordinate 65,727 of LPNX011011882.1, forward strand.
CGCAGTAGTAGAGTTGGTACTGAATGAATTGCTAATAAACATTACAACAGGTATTGAAAAGGATAAAACCAACAGCAATGAAACCAACCAAATCACGACCATTTTATAACTAGTTTTCACAGATCTCAATCCCTTTTTATGGCCTGCAGCTGGTTTTTTTGTTGATGCTAACGTTTCTTCAATTGCATCCCAACAATTTTCTGAAAATTAGACTCAACACAGTTAGGGTTAATTGTGTCCAGACAAGGCTTAGTAGTCCATTAAATTCAGGAAGATCTTATGCTATTTTAAGAAAAAATTTAAGTTCTTGAAAGCATGAATTATTTCAAGAACTTATGTAATCGTACAAAGAGAATAATCGAGTACTAGTATAGTGCAGTGCAGATTTTACCTTGGGAAACCTCAGTGGTAGAGAAGAGGGAATAATCGTGATCAACAAGTTCACCCTTATCACGATCCATGCTTTCCTTGATTGATTGATAATCGAAAACTCCTTCGCTTCAATATTGCGTAGGTGACATAGAATCACGCACAAAAAAATATTGATAATCGAAAACTCCTTCACTTCAAGATTGCGCAGGTGACCTAGAATCATTCAAAAAAAATAAAGTGAATTATGAAAAGTTGTTATGATGGGATGGATATATATAATATTCTTGCATATGTTAGAACGAAAAGCTAGTGTTGACTAAGTCAATTGACTCAAATTTAACCATAAGAACACAAAGTTAAGGTACATGATGTAACCTTAAAAACATAGATGTAAGATAGATTTATATTAGAACTTGCTTCAAGGAGAAGGTGCAATAATACTTCAAATATGTGAAGTAAAATAGTATTCTACATTTGGAAACAAAATGGGTAAGACTAATTCAAATTTTTTTTGAGACTTAAAAGATTGTTTAGAAAACATATGAGTATTTGTATTGATACTTATTTTAATGATTTCTTTTATATGGTTACACATTTTCTTTTATATTAAAATTTAAAATATATTTAACTTTATAACTATTATTAACTATATATCTAAAAGTTATAAAGATTATATAGAGATGAGCAAATAACTTAAAATTTAATAATCATGTGGCCCTTCATACAAAATAGAATTTAAGACATTGAAATGTGATACCAGAAAGATTACAATGTTAAATTAGGTGAATGCAAACTTAAAATTTATAATGATTTTTTTATATAGTTACACATTTTCTCTTATATTAAAATTTAAAATTTATTTAACTTTATAACCATTATTGACTATATATTTAAAAGTTATAAAAATTATATAGAAATTAACAAACAATTTAAGACATTGAAATGTGATACCAAAAATGAAATGTGATACCAAAAAGATTACAATGCTAGGGGAATGTAAAAGTATATATTTATATAATAAAATGTCAAAACCAATGATGATGCTAAATTAAGTAAATGCAAACGTATATATTTATATAATAAAATGTCAAAAAACGTATATATTTATATAATAAAATGTCAAAACCAATGACGAGGACACACATATTTAAAAAGGAAAATAACAATTGCACATATGTATCGTCTTTATTGAGAATCAAATCCGTCACCCAATAGAAAATAAAATCAATTTTCAAAATATCCATTATAATTGTTTGGGCAGAGAATGCACTCTTTTGCACTATTCTCATAAAAGGGTTAGAGAAAGAGATTATTACTTATTATTTAATCTTAAATTTACTTTATTAAAAATTATGATTTAATCTTAAATTTATTTATGGCAAAGTAAAAAAATTATGACATAGAATAAATAATTAAAAAAAGTGTATAAAAGATGTAACAAAGTTTGTAATAGAATGGCAGCTCATCTAAACTGTATATATTAATTTTCTTTCAACATCAAAAGACAGTATGATAAAATGTTGCATACATTTACTTCATTAAAAATTATAAATTATGGTACAGAGTAAACAATTGAAAAAAAGTGTATAAAAGATGCGACAAAGTTTGTAATAGAATGGAGCTCAAGTGGGACATAATAGTAAAATGGATATACATTTTCTTTCAACATCAAAAGAAAGTAAAGAAAGCATGATAAAATGTTGTATATGTATGAATATAGTAAATATGAGCATGTAAATTATGAATACACGTGTTGGTATTTAAGTTATGAGTAACAAAGTTTGTAATAGAATGGGAGCTTAAGTGGGACATAATAGTAAATTGGATATACATTTTCTTTCGCCATCAAAAGAGGGTATGATAAAATGTTGCATACATATAATGTATGAATACAGTAAACATGAGCATGTAAATTATGAATACAAGTGCGGGTATTTAAGTTATGAGTAATCATCCTATCAAGGCAAGTCAGAAATGAGTTTTTCAACAAAATATGCATCTTAATTATATAAGAGGAATATGTGCACTATAGACAATATGGTTTGTATGCATTCATTGATACATATCCAATTTTCAAAGGGGAATATGTGCACTATAGACAATATTGTTTGTGTGCATTCATTGATACATTGCAAATTTTCAAAGGATATAATGTTGTTGTCATTGAAAACTTGTGGTCTATTTTTATGTAAAGCCAAATCCAACAAAACTCAATGGCCTCAAGATTTGCTTCCACATAACAATTAAATGTATTATTTGTAGGAAACTTGTGTGTGTTTTGTTTGTGTGCATTCATTGATACATTGCAAATTTTCGAAGGATATAATGTTGTTGTCATTGAAAACTTGTGGTCTATTTTTATGTAAAGCCAAATCCAACAAAACCCAGTGGCCTCAAGATTTGCTTCCACATAACAATTAAATGTATTATTTGTAGGAAACTTGTTTGTGTAAAACACACACACACATACAACTTTTATGTCATATGAGTGTTATATTTGAATGGTTCCTAGAAAAAAACAAGAAAAAAATGGCAAAATCGGACCAACAAAGATATAATTTAAAAGTTGTGGTTGTTATAGTTGGAAACATCTTCTTAGTAAATTATCAGGTTAGATGATGCATTAAATTTAGCAAAGAGAAATAGATGCTATGTATAAACCGACAAATGTAAGCATGTTTGTGTAGGAGAAGTATACATTGTACAATAATTAATAGCATATAATCAACACTTTAAGAGATAGGCTTGCTAGATTAAATCAGTTATCTTTAAATGTTGAAATATCCATTTAAATAATACAGTAGGAATCATTAAGGACATATTCTATAGAAACAAGGTATATTTAAGAAAAAGAGGTCCATATTGGAATATGCATTTTCAAGAGAGACACACAATGAAAATGAATATATATTCTAACATGCAAAACGATCAAACATAGAGAATTGAGATTTCGCATAAATTACATGTTTAGAGAAATGCATAGTCTGTCCTAAGCATAACAGGTGTTCATTGCTTTATGAGATTAAATTGAGCATTAGTTTAACTATGTCATTGAAAAGAAGAGAATTTGACAATTGTTTGTAATCTTTGATCATTTAAGGACCAAGAACATATGAACTTTTCAGGATTCCACACATTGTTACAAATGCCTTGTATGCTTATGATATTAATTTGACATGCCTTGGTTAGTTTCTATGTGACCTTGTTTAAAAATGCATCATTGAAGTGAAAGTTCAAGCTAAGTAGTGTTTTTTTTTAAAGGAAATGTTACAAAAATTTTGGCAAGACAATAAAAGTTGAACAGAAGTAATTGTATGTGTCAAGATAGGAAAAGTTGGATGTGGGGCCGGACCAATTTTATATTCCATATAGTATGAAACTATAGTGAAACATATAATGAAAAATGAATCATTTTTAAGGTGACATTTTAGTCTAAGTAATGTCGTCTTTGAAAGGAAATGGAAAAATAATTTTGGCAAGACAGTAAAAACTTAACACAAGTAAAAGTACATGTCAATATAGGGAAATTTGGATATGGTGTTGGATCAATTTCCTCTTCCCTCTAGTAATAAACTCCAACAATTGTAGGCCAAGTGTTAAATAGTTAGAGGCATTGTCAAACCATGAATTATAACAGTTTATGGCAAAACGAAACAACTAATGAGAAGAGCAAAGCACCTAAACTTGAAAAAACAACAACTATTTCTAACTAGAATAAAAGCAAGAACTAAATGGAGCAGTTTAATACATTTAACAATTTTGACAAGTTTTATTAAAATGGATGAAATTGTAATTGTGAAATACCCTCAGATTTGCTTACTATGGCATTGAAAAGAAGAGAATTTGACAATTGCTTGTAATATTTCCTCATTTAAAGACCAAGAACATATTAACTTCTCAGAAATCCACACATTGGTACAAATGCCTTGTATGCTTATGACATTAATTTGACATGCCTTGGTAGGTATCTATATGACCTTGTTTGTGTAGAGGGGGGAGTAAAATGTGCACTGTGGAATGAAATGCAACATAGCACAATGGAAAAGGTAAAAAAAATGCATCATTGAAGTGAAATTTCAGGTTAAGTAATTTTGTCTTTGAAAGGAAATGTTACAACCATTTTGGAAAGGAAGTAAAAAATGAACAAAAAGTAAGTGTACCTGTCAAGATAGAGAAAGTTGGATATTCCATCTAGTATGAGACTCTAGTGAAACCTATAACAAAAAATGATTCATTGAAGTGACATTTCAATATAAGTAATGTTGTATTTGAAAGGAAATGGTACTTTTTTTTGGCAAGACAGTAAAACTAAACACAAGTGGAAGTACCTGTAAATATAGGGAAAGTTAGATATGGTGTTGGATCAATTTTATCTTCCTTATAGTATGAAGCTCCAATAACTGCAATTCAAATGTCGAAGAGTCGGAGACAATGTCCAATCATTATAATAGTTTATGGCAGAAGAAAACAACTAATGTGAAGAGGAAAGCGCCTAACTTGGAAAAAAAGACAAGATTTTTTCTAACTTGAACACAAGCATTCACTAAGTGGAATAGTTTAATACTTTTCACCAATTTGATAAGTTTTATTAAAATGGATGAAATTGTAATTGTGAAATATCCTAGTGTTGGCATTTCATAATGCAAATAGATCGTGTAAAAAAAGCTTGCTTGATATAAATCAATTTCAAACCCTCGTATGGTAGAAATCTATTTTGATGTGAAATTTATTAGGTCAGAAAAAATGACAAGCTATAGGTGTTTCATTCTTCATAAGAAGGGGAAAGAAAGTGTTATTTACTCTGAAACAATGCACATAAAGGAATTTATTTGGTGCTACAAAATATGCACAATTTGTTTTGTAAGAGATTGGGGAACAACACACAAAAGCATAAAATTTTAACAAAAAAGAAATCCACAATTCTAAGTATCTCTAATTCAATAAAGTTGAAACTGAAGGTTATGTTTATTTTACAAAATTATTGGAGGAATGCACAAAAAAATAAGGGGCACATAAATTATATATATAGATGTTTGTAATTTACAGAAGAATCTTGAAAAAGTGGGTATTTCTAAAACAAATCTATGGCATGGTCCACCAAAGAAGAATGGACCAAAATCCCAATAAACAGTGGCACCATAAAAAACTTTAATTGCGCAAGAAGTATAGAGTTTTGAGAATGTATCAATAAGACTAATAGAAGAAACGATTATGAGAAAATCTATATTTAAGAAGATTACAGAAAAACTCCAAAGACACGATAATTACAACAAAGTGATTTGCACTAGTTTATATAGAGAGTAGCATGGGAACATAATATTGCACGACGAAAGACCGCAATAATTATAACAATAAATGTACCATTGAAGAGGAGTATGTGTAGGCCATTGGGATTCTTTAGAATACATGGATTTAGAAATTGTGTAGGCCATTGGGATTCTTTAGAATGCATGGATTTAGAAATTGGGATTCTACATAGTTGATAAAGCTCCCAAAACTTGGAGATTCAGTGGATTCCTTAGTCGTTTTATTTATTTCTCCAAAGTAGCATGCTATCGATTTCTGCTTTTTGGTCGACTTTGTAAAATGATTATATCCATGCTTATTAAACTTGTTTTGACTTATGTTTGAGCAATAAGACTCTGAGAGCAACTTCTTGGGAGTCTTTAGAGGTCTTAGCATCAACAGTATAATCAAAACCAAAGTAGCCATGCCAAACATACTTGGCCAAAATCTATTATCCTGATCATGTTCATAAAAATGATCAAGGTTTTGAGAATTATAAGGAGCTTTTACATCACTATAAATTTATGGTTCTCTAATAATATCAATGGCATCATGTTGCTCTATTTATGTAGGTACTAATCCTTCAGCTTCATTGTAGAAATCGACTCGATCCCTATCATGTTCAATACCTTGAGTCTCCATAACAGAACGAGTGTTCATATTGATTTCTCTTGGGAAGATAACCACGCCAAGAATCAGAGGAACGCCACATTCTGGAAAAATTTCATGGCTTGGCCGATTCAATGGAGATCTTGAAACAGGGTTTTCAAATTCGCCAACATTCGTTCCATGGTTTTTGGCCATGGCATTTCTTTGATAGTCGTCTGCAACATGCTCTGAATTGAAATAGTTGCAGAATCTTGGAAATTTTGCTGTAACGTGCTTCATGCTAGTAGACAGATCCATGCAGAAAACACTTTTCACCCTTTTATAAAAATCCATCATAAAACATTATGCAACATATCTGAAATATCGAAACATAGAGCTAAACCAAAGAAGTCTGATGTCTGAAATTTTACTGAGACTTGTGATGTTCCATGATTTTGTGATACGATCAAGGTTGACAATAGACTTCATTGAACCCATTGAATATTCTTGAAACCTTTTGAAGTACTCTTTTAATCCCATTGGGATTAAGATTTCTTGAAACCATTTGAAGTATTCTTTTAATCTTGAGCGTTGATTTGCAGTACGTTGATAGCCTTTGCAATTCTACGTAGCAGTATAGTTGGTGCTCAAGGAATTGCTAACAGACATTACAACAGGTAATGAAAAAGACAATGAAAAGGATAAAACCAACAACAATGAAACCATCCAAGTCACGACCATTTTATAACCGGTTTTCACAGATCTCGGTCCTTTTTTATGGCGTGCAGCTGGTTCAAAACTTAGGGTTGATTTCTTTGTTGATGCTAATGTTTCTTCAATGGAATCCAAACATTTTTTTATGAAAAATAGACTCTAACACATTTAGGGTTAATGACTAAAAATGTCCGTTGGTGAATTAATTGTGCCTAGAGAAGGCTTAGCTGCCAATTAAATTTAGGAAGGTCTTATGTTATTTTAAGAAAAATTCCAAGTTCTTGAAAGCTTGAATTATTTCAAGAACTTATGTAATTGTACATTAAGGAGAATACTGTAGCATGATCAAGATCTAGTATAGTGCAGTGTAGATCATATTTTACCTTGGGAAACCTCAGTGGGAGAGAAGAGGGGATAATCATGATAAACAAGTCCGGCCTTCTGACGATCCATGCTTTCTCATCCTCTGATATTTAGTATTGTTCGATCGATAAATAATTCAGTTCGCTTCAGTGGCTATTGCTATGATTGATTGATTGATAATTCAGTTTGCTTGAATGGCTATGACTCTAGATTGATTGATAATTTAGTTCGCTTCAATGACTATATATCCTATCGATTGATTGAAAACTCCTTCGCTTCAAGATTGCGCAGGTGACATAGAATCACTCACAAAATAAAGTGAATTATGACAGGTTGTAATGATGGATGGATATATATAATATGCTTGCATATACGTTAGAACGAAAATTGATCGTTGACTAAGTCAATTTAAATTGACCGTTAAGTCAAATTTAACTATAAAAACATGGAAGCTTACCTACTTTCAAATTTGAATGTAAAACATGGAGGCTTACGTCGTTTCGTATGAGGAAGGAAATTAAGGTCAAGGTAACTAATGTAAAAGAGGTTTATATTAGAAATTGATTAAAGAAGAATGTGCAATAATACTTAGAATATGTAAAGTATAATATGATTCCACATTTGGAAACAAAATGGAAACACAATTGGTAAGACTAATTCATTTTTTTTAAGTATTAGAAAAATGAAAATATTAAAATGCATTTTTTTAAGAGGCTTACAAGATTATTTAGGAAGCATTGAGTATCTATAATTGATACTTGATACTTATTTTAATGAATTTTTTTTATTTGTTTTAATAGGGTTAAACATTTTCTATTATATGAAAATTTAAAATTCATTCAACTTTATAATTATTATTGACTACATGTCTACAGGTTATAAATATTAAATGGAAATATGCAAACAAATTAAAAGTTTAATAATGATGCAAACTTTGTTATAAAATAGAGAAGACATTGAAATGTGATACATTTTCCAAAAAGATTGCTATGCTAAATTAGGTAAAAGCAAAAGTTTATATTTATAAGATGTCAAAACCAATGATGAGAGCACCTAATTGCTTCTTCCTTTTACTTTTATGTTGAACATATTTTAACAAAAAAAAATAACCATTGCACCTATCCATCTCTCTTTACTCATAATGAAATACGTTAACCAATAAATCCCACTAAAATAAAAATCAATATTTAAAATATTCATTGCAATTTTTTGGGGTAGAGATTGGCCTTTTGCACTATTCTATTAAAATGGTTAGAGAGGAAGAGATTACTAGTTAATATTTAATTTTATATTTGCTTCATTAAAAATTATGGGAGAGAGTAAATAATTGAAAAAAAAGTGTATAAAAGATGCAACAAAGTTTGTAATAGAATGGCAACTCATCTATACATTTTCTTTCAACATTATAAAGAAGGTATGATAAAACGTTGCATACATATTATATATGAATATAGTAAAGATGAGCATGTAAATTATCAATACATATGTTGTTATTTAATTTATGAGTAATGATCCTATCAATACAGGTCACAAATGAGTTTTTCAACAAAATATACATGTCAGTTATATAAGAAGAATATGTGCACTATAGACAATATTGTATGTGCGTACTCATTGATACATTGCAAATTTTAAAATAATATAATGTTGTTGTCATTGAAAACTTGTGGTTTATTTTTTATAAAGCCAAATCCACCAAAACCCATCATAGCAGTGAGTGACCTCATGACTAGAGGCCTCAAGATTTGCTTCCACATAGCAATTTAATGTATTATTTGTAGGAATAGTGTGTGTGTGTGTGTATGCACAAATTTTATAATCATATGATTTTTATATTTGAAAGGTTCCTAGAAAGAGACAAAAAAAAATGGCAAAATCAGATTAACAAAGGTAGAATATAAAAGTTGTGGTTGTTACAAATGGAAACATCTTCTTAGTAAATTATGAGGTTGGATGATGCATTAAACTTAGCAAAGAGAAATAGATGTTATGTATTAACCCACAAATGTAAGCATGTTTGTGTAGGAGAAGTATATAGTGTACAAGAATTAATAGCATATAGTCACCACTTTAAGAGCTAGGATTGCTAGATTGAATAGGTTATCTTTTAAATGTCAAAATATCCATTTAAATGATACACTAGGAATCATTAAGGAGAGCTACTATAGAAACAAGGTATATTTAAGAAAAAGAGGTAGATATTGGAATGTACATTTTCAAGAGAGGCACACAATGCAAATGAATGTATTGTAACTTGCAAAACGATCAAACATAGAGAACCTATATTTCCCATAAATGGCATGTTTATAGAAATGCATAGTTGGCCCTAAGCATCATAGGTGAATTTCTTTATGAGACAAAATTGAGCATTAGTTTAACTATGACATTAAAAATAAGAGAAATTGATAATTGTTTGCAATCTTTGCTCATTTAAGGACCAAAGAACATATGAACTTCTCAGGATTCCACACATTGTTACAAATGCCTTGTATGCTTATGACATTAATTTGACATGCCTTGGTTTGTATCTATGTGACCTCGTTTATAAATGCATCATTGAAGTGAAAGTTTAGGCTAAGTAGTGTTGTCTTTGAAAGGAAATGTTACAACAATTTTGTCAAGACAATAAACATGAACATAAGTAATTGTACCTGTCAAGATAGGAAAAGTTGGACTTGGCTCTAGATCAATTTCCTATTCCCTATAGTACGAAACTATAGTGAAACATATAATAAAAAATGGATCATTGAAGTGACATTTTAGTCTAAGTAATGTTGTCTTTGAAATGAAATGGAAAAATAATTTCGGAAAGAAATTAAAAACTAAACACAATTAAAAGTACATGTCAATATAGGGAAAGTTGGATATGGTGTTGGATCAATTTTCTCTTTCCTCTAGTAATAAACTCCAAGAGTTGTAGGCCAAGTTTCGAAGAGTCAGAGACACTATCAAATTAGGAATTATAACAATTTAAGGCACAAGGAAAGAACCAATGAGAAAAGGAGCGCACATAAACTTGAAAAAAAAAACTATTTCTAACTTGAATAAAAGCAATCACTAAATGGAGAAGGTTAATATGTTTAACTAGTTTGACAAGTTTTATTAAAATGGATGAAATTGTAATTCTGAAATACCTTCAGATGGGCTTACTATGGCATTGAAAAGAAGAGATTTTGGAAATTGCTTGTAATATTTGCTCATTTAAGGATCAAGAACATATTAACTTCTCGGAAATCCACACATTGGTACAAATGCCTTGTATGCTTATGACATTAATTTGGAATTATTTGGTTAGTATTTATGTGACCTTGTTTGTGCAGAGGGAGAGAGTAAAATGTGCATTGTGGAATGAAATGCAACATAACACAATGGAAAAGGTGAAAAAAATGCATCATTGAAGTGAAAGTTTAGGATAAGTAATTTTTTCTTAGAAATGAAATGTTACAACAATTTTGGCAAGGAAATAAAAAGTGAACAAAAGGTAACCGTACCTGTCAAGATAGGAAAATTTGGTTATGGTTTTGGATTAATTTACTAATCCCTCTGGTACGGAAATCTTGTCAAACCTATAACAATAAATGAATCATTGAAGTGACATTTCAATATAAGTAATGTTATATTTGAAAGGAAATGGTAAAAAAAAAATAGTAAGGCAGTAAAAACTAAACACAAGTGGAAGTACCTATCAATATAGGGAAAGTTGGATATGGTGTTTGATCAATTTCCTCTTCCCTATAATACGAAACTCCAATAACTGCAGGTCAAATGTCGAAGAGGCAAAGGCACTGTCCAAGCATTATAAAAATTTATGGAAGAAGGAAACAACTAATGTGAAGAGGAAAGAACTTAACTTGAAAAACAATACAAGACTATTTCTAACTTGAACACAAGCATTCACTAAGTGGAGTAGTTTAATAATTTTCACCAGTTTGATAAGTTTTATTAAAACGTATGAAATTGTAATTACGAAATATCCTCATATTGGATTTTCATAATGCGAATAAATTGTGTAAAAAAATATTGCTTGATATAAATCAATTTCAAACCCTCGTATGGTAGATATGTATTTTGATGTGAAAGTTATTAGGTCAGAAAAAACAACAAGCTATAGGTGTTTTGTTCTTCGGAAGAAGGGGAAACAAGGTGTTATTTAGTCCAAAATGGTGCGTATAAATGAATTTATTTGATGTTGTCACGCTACAAAATATGCACAAATTGTTGTGTAAGAGATTGAGGAACAACACACAGAATCATACAATTTTAACAAAAAGTCAATCCACAATTCTAAGTATCTCTAATTTGAAAAAGTTGAAACTAAAAGTTATGTTCATATTACAAAATTGTTGGAGGAATGCACAAAAAAATAAGAGGCACATAAATGATGTATATAGATGTTTGTAATTTACATAAGCATGAAAAGTGGGTATATCTAAAACAACTATGGCATGGTCCACCAAAGAACAATGGACCTAAATCACAATATACAGTGGCGCCATTAAAAAAAACTTTAATTTCAATAAAATTTTGAAAAAAGGACATTACATTTGTCCTAAATCGTTCTGGTCCGTCCAAGCTCCAATCAGCGTGGCGTTGTGGCAAAAATGATGGGATCGATCCATTTTAACAATAAAACAGGTTTTAGTAAATGGGAGCATGTTTTTGTAAGGTAAAACGGGGGCGTGAACTTACTTGCTAAAATGGGGGCACGTTTTCATGTACTATCCTAATTGGCATGCATGTTGGCAACCTTGGGACTATGCTTGGTAGGTTCGCGATTGCTTGGGACGATTTCTATTTTATGGATCAAGAGTGATTGAATTCACTCTACCATTGCATCTAAAAGGTCCCTCAACTTTGTGCACTCACCCTTATCTTTAAAATGTCGAAATATCCATTTAATTGTTACAATAGGAATCATTAAGGAGAGATACTATATAAACAATGTATATTTAAGAAAAATAAGTCCATATTGGAATGTACATTTTCAAGAGAGGCACATAATGATGTATTGTAACTTGCAAAACGATCAAAATAGAGAATTGAGATTTCCCATAAATGAAATGTTTAGAGAAATGCATATTTGGTCCTAAGCATCACAGTGTCAGGTTCTAGATTTTGACTATTTTCATACTCTATACCTCTTTCAATATCCTTGTGTTATCCTTATACCTCTCGTTTTGTATATGAATTTGATCTAAATATTATACTAAATCAATGATTAATGGTCTGGAACTTGTCCTTAGAAATTGTTTTGCTTTTAATTAAGTTTTGAAGATTTTTTAAATGCAAAATCTCAATCATAATTATATGCTATATATATTCTAGTACTAACGTCGTTATCCCAGTACCAATGTAACAATAAATGAGTTGATGGATTTGTGGAGGTCTTCAAAGATATGGATGCTACAAAGGATAGTCAGTGCATGCTTAATGTACCACTGTAACAAAAAATGGGCCGTGATTTGTGGAGACCTTCAAAGATATGAATGCTACGAAGGATATCCAGTGCATGTTCTGTTTTGACAGTTACAATACTAAATTGCTTATTGGCTTATCTCATGACACTTCGTGTCATGAGATTAAGGAAGTCAAAGAAATTTGTTATCTTTTGCAACAAAAGTGCAGATTGTTGAAACTAATTCAATAAAATATTTTCTATTTTTGAGCTTGCTTTGAAAACAACATATATTATGTAATAAATTATATCTTGTTGGATTAGAAAGAAGCTCAAATGCTGAATGTATAAAAAGGCACAAGTTCTCATAAGAGAGAGGTAGATGGGAATAGAGGTAGATATATAAAGATATATAGCAAGAAGAGTGATTGTATTAGTTTTCTTTACATTTACGCAAACAGATGTGAACCAGAGAATCATTGTTTGAAAGGTAATATATTTTTTGCTACTAGTTTTATTTCAACTGATGATCGTATATGATTATCATTGTTGATGATGGGAAGGATCCCCTATCTTGATATGAACCTTCGATCTGCATTCTAATTTTTAGAAATTGTTGTTTCAAGTTTTGATAGCTTTCAATTTCGTTTGGCATTTCATTTGAAGATAGGTTTCTGTAATAGATCAATTAAAAGTTTCAATTAATATAGAGGAGTTTATTTGAAAAGTTTTATTCCAGCATTCATCATTGCGCAACTTAAGATAAGAGTTACAACATTTCAAACAGAAGTAGTTGATTCAGAGCAAATGAAGATCTAGGATTTGCAATATTTTAATATTAGTTGATTCAGTGATTCGGTTGATTCAATGAGAGTTTTTGTAGAATAAATGGGAGTTCGAGTTTTCAATTAAGTGGAACAAAACAGATTGGAGGAATTGAGTTATTGGAAATGGAATAAAGGCTTTAAGTGAATCATTCTTTTTGTCATTACATGGTTATAGGAAAATTATAAAAACTCTGTTTCTCTTTGGAATAGAAATAAAGCATCCAGACTGTGATTTCCAGAAAAGTATTTATTTGAAACTTAGTTTAAGAGTCGGTACGAGTTAGAGTAAGCTGGTACAATTTCTTTGATAAAAATTTTATTGATAACTTTAAGAAGCAGGTTGTATAGACTCTTCTTCGATCCTACACATATGGTGTTGGTATCTCAAAGTCTGCCTCCCTGGGTTGACAATTAAGTGTTGATATATATAAGGTATATATTTAACCCCTACATTTTGGTGTCATTGTCGCAGAGGTGCTAAAAAGGAGTGGAGAATAGATCCTCTGTTTTTTCTGTCGGAGGTTGGGGGAGAAGGAATGGTAAGAAGAGAGGTAAGAACTGGTGCATCCTCTTTAGTGGGTTCCTCCAAAGCCTTGCCCTGTTGGTTTGAAGGATTTTTTAGTTTGTTGGGAAAACAAGAAGTAATTTACAATTTGAATGCAAATTTCATTTTGAAGAATTGAAATTTGAAGACTTGTGTGCAAGATTAGTTTAGTAGTTGTGAGAATTCAACTTCCAGGGGTGTGGTTTGTTTGGTGCAAGTATAATTTTCATTTCAGTAGTGTGATATTTTGTCCCATACAAGTGTACCTTTTGTAGTGTAATATTTCAATTCAAGCAAGTGTGATTTTGTTTCAGGGGTATAGCTTTTCTTTGGAGATGGTGGGTTGATTTAGCTTGGTAGTTGTGCGAATTCAGTGGTGTGAAGTTTGCATATTTAGTACAAGGATTTATTTTTCAAATGGTGTGATTTACAAAGTTTTTCAATATAGTACAACCCCTCCCCCTACTCTAAAAATCATAAAAATCCAGCAAGAAGCACTCGAATGAATTCAAGAATGGTTGAAAGAAGGAAGATATTACTCCGAGAACTTTCTCATATTTTGGTGGAACTTGAAGAGATATCTACAGCTCAGGAAATGGAAGAAAAATCAATGCATTTTGTAGCCTCCATAGAGTATCCATGACAAACAGAAACTCCATCAAATCAAGAACATGCATTTGAGGAAGAGTTCCTTGTATGTTTAGCTCATGTGTGTAGTCAAGAATGTAAAGGTCAGACTTATGAATATCTACAGGACATGATAGAGATAGGTATGCAAGATGACAATATTAATGGAAAAAAGGAATAGGGAATGAAAAACTACATTGAGGAATGGTTCCAATCTATTGTCATACCACGAGAAAGTTTCCTCCTTCAGCTCTACTTGGTGTTGGATACAAGCACTTTGTTGGTTCCTCATATCCATCAAGTGATTCAGGTACAATTTCTCTATTAGGGTATGAGTTTATCTTTTATTTTTCTATGTGAATGGATGCTCTAGAAATCGGTCTATACTTGAAGGAAATTTTTTTTTCCAGTAGGTAGGAATAAAATGTTGTAGGTAGTTAGTCTATAAATAATGCAACAATGTTCGTTTTAAACAAGATTGTTAACATTTAATAAGTCAGCAAGTGGGAGGTCTCTTCTCTTCTTCCTCTTAATCCAAGGGATTTAGATCAAGCATTCATAGCGAAGGAAATGTTCAAAATTGTCCACTTATGCTTTATGCACTATTATTCATGTGCCAATGATCATGTCTCATATTGGGAGCTTGAACTTCATCAACAAATTTTAAAACAATAAAGGACTTCATAGGAACACTTTCTGCATAGATCAAGATCATATGTCAGGTCTAATATCTTCATGTATAAATTTATTCACGATGTATGGGTAGACAGGTTCGTGCAATGGGTGGACATACTTCTTCTAAAAAGGCGCTCCAGCTATAATATTAGTTTATTAAAACAATATTTCTGAGAAGTGCTCACATCATTCATGAACATGATTGGTACAGATAAGCATGGGACTGAGGTATGCATTTTTATAACTCTCAATTTGATTAGACGTCAGTAGAAAATATATGGACAAGTATAATCCTGTATCTAAATTATTTTAATCCTATCTAAATCTTCCTTTCCTTGGTTATTCCTGATTTCCAAAGACATGTTATGATCATGACTCCGTTTTTCTGCTTTGTGTCCTACTATACCTTTGTTTCCTACTTCACATTTTGAATTACTGAAAGAATTTGAAATATATTCTTTAATAGGGTGCCAAGTTTTTCATAAGCCAATAGAAATATTGTTATGTTAATCCCATTTCCTACACCCTATCATTGGTAAACATATTTCTAAAATATGATACAAGAGGTGTAGGAATGTATGTAGATGGATTTTGTTCATATTTGGGTATAGAATCTTGCATTTGTTGATAAATAAATTACAAATCAGGTATTTAGAATTGATCCATTAAAGGAGAAATTATCCTTTTCAGCCCAAAAGTAAGACAAAAATATCAGACTAGTACTAGATCAGTTCCAGATCTGTTAGAAAACAGGACCAAAGAGCAATAACAGATATACAATTAAATCATTAAACAAGATGCAAAACACATTAAACCCATTACAGAGAGACACAAGTATAACGTGGTTCACCCAAACAATGGGCTACATCCACAAAGAAATTTTCAGTCCTTTTATTACAGTCCAGAAAGATGAAGGGATACAACCTGCAACAAAACCACTACACTTCCTCTTCACGCTCTCACACAATAGTACAGATATTGTTTACAATTCTATAATGCCATGCAAAGCTATGTTACAATGCTTTCTTTTATAGGGTAAAAAATACCATGGGAAAATACTATGGTTAACCCAATACCATGGGTCCGCACAACTATTGTTCAACAAACATCCCAAAAAATTTCTTGGGGGCTCCGCCCCCAAACCCTCGTTTCTCAGGGGCGCTGCACCCGAACCTCAAAGCAGGGGTAATGAGTGTACAATACACGTGGGGTGCAAACACGATTGAATAATATCTTTGGATCTGGAAGATCAGGCTCCACAACCAACAAGATCAGTACTAGATTAGTATAATTGGTGCTAGATAGATCTTCTAAAGGGAACATTTCTTGAATTCAAAGAACATTTGTGGATAGCAGTTTTCTGCATATTTACTTGGATATTACGCAGTTTTCATTTCTTCTATCAGCTACAATAAATATGACTATTGGGAGGTTGATAGTCAATGAGCCTACATTAGATGATCATATTGCTACACTTTTAAAGAATTGAGAGAGTAGCATCACCAGATGGATGAGGAAGCAATATCAACACTTGATTTAAATTTTCATGGAACTTCTTCAGCTTGGGAATAATGTAGCATCTTGATGGTCTTCAACTTATTTGGTTCCTGTATTTCTCTCACAGATAAGGGATTAGCATCATTAATGGATGGTTATAATATAAGTGAGTTAGGTTGAATATGGAACAAGCATAACATCAAAATTTGAAATCAAAATTTTCTTGCCAAATCCTTATCCTATCATGATTACTTCTATACAAGCCAATATTTTATCCTCGTACTAGATTATCTATCCCTTCACCGCAACATCATTGTCCAACTCCAACGCTGACATCCTTATATCATTTTCCATCATTCTTACCTATCTAATTTTGAATCATTGTAAGGATTCAAAATGAACTCTATCAATATATAGTTTCGTCCCTTTTCAGTTCCTAATTATTCCTAATCGATTATCAATTCTATTTGTTATACAAAATGGTAGTTGGTCATTTTGATCCACGTTCAATTCAGGATTTAGAGGCAACACTAGAGTACAATGCTTGTCGAGAAATGTTTCACAGTCGAGGATGGCATAAGTTCTTCGGAAAATTTCATGGGCATGATAGTAGTGTCTCACTTTCATTTTCCCAGGGGTTTGATCATAGGGTCACCTGATTTCAGGACATCATGATGGAGGTTACAGAGAAGGCTGTTGTTGAAGCCACAGGATCCCCTCAATCTAGCGAAAAATGGTTTAAGAAACATAAATTGCCAATAGCAGATCATAATTGATTTTTGAAGAAAAAGTATCGTGATGCAAATTGGTCTAAAGGAGTTCCAAGGTCTTGGATTAAGGATGAATGGAAGAAACCATTGATTTTTCTCCAATGATACCTGACTTGTGAAGGGAGATACAATATTACCTTCACCTACCATATACACATCTTACAACATTTTGCACAAGGTAAGGAAATGAACTTTCCTTATTTTCTTTGGAAACTTTTAAAGAAAATGTGTAAAACAATAAAGCAGTCAGTTGTAAGCCCTGAACAATATTTGTTCCATCACAGGCTAATTAAATTGTTAATTGTGGCTGAATTAAGAGGTCGTAAAGATACTTGGGATAGTTTCATTGCTAAAAATTTTCCTAATCGAGTAGTGGATCCTCCTGTCTCTATCAAAATTGAAGGCTCTCTCTCTCAGACTGGTGAAAAGGGGAAGGTCAAAACTACAGGAGAAGTGTCATCTTTAAAGCCCGAATTCAAGAGAATAACTAGAAGTATGACATCTAAAAAACCTAGGCTTGATCATCCTTCTTCTGGATTTCAATTGAAACTCTGTATAGATATAGATGAAGAAATTGGAGGAGATTACTCAGTTGTTGCAAAAGTTTTAGAAAATCTGAAGGAGGATATGTATCCAAATTCTTCCCAACCTAGTTCACCTCCACAGAATTATATAGGATTGGGTAAACCAAAGATAATTTCTCCTCATAAACTTTTAAAATTGCAGATAGAGAATGCAAAATTGAAAGATGAATTGCATGAATATGAGGTTCTAGATTGATTTATTAAGACTGAGAACACCACATTGAAGGACCGACTTACTCAATATCATATTAAGGAATCAGACATGTGTGCACAGGTGGATACGTTTTGTTGTCAAGCCAATCTAGTAAGATATGAAACAGAAAGCTTCGCTCCAAACTCAATCAAAGATATCAGGAGGCTCGTATACTTCTCATTGAAAATAGATATCTTAGGGAGAAGCTTTGAAAAAACATGTCAGCAAATAGAGGATAATCCGTATGACTTGCAGAGTTGATTTTTTCTTCTTTTTGTCTACATGAACTATTTCTTGCATGAGGACATGCAAGACTTTGGGTTTTGGGGGATTTCAAGTTCTAGACTTTGACTATTTTCATACTATGCACCTCTTTCATTATCCTTGTGTTATCTTTATATCTCTTGTTTTGTATATGAATTTGATCTAAATATTAGCCTAAATCAATGATTAATGGTTGGAACTTGTCCTTAGCAATTCTTTTGCTTTTAATTAAGTTTTGAAGAGTTTTTACATGCAAAATATCAATCATAATTATATGTTATATATATTCGAGTACTAACATCGTTATTCCAGTACCAATGTAATAAGAAATGTGTTGATGGATTTGTGGAGGTCTTCAAAGATATGGATTCTACAAAGGATAGCCAACGCATGATTAATGTACCAATGTAACCATAAATGGGTCGATGGATCTGTGGAGGTCTTCAAAGATATGGATGGTACGAAGGATAGCCAGCGCATGTTTTGTTTTGACAATTACAATACTAAATTTCCTATTGCCTTATCTTGTGTCACTTCATGTCATGAGATTAAGGTAGTCAAAGAAATTTGGTATCTTCTCCAACAAAAGTGCATATTGTGGAAACTAATTCAAGAAAATATTTTCTATTTTCAAGCTTGCTTTAACAACAACACATATTATGTAATAAATTATATCATGTTGGATTAGACATAAGCTGAAATGTTGAATGTATAAAAAGGCACATGTTCTCATAAGAGAGAGGTAGAGAGGAATATAGGAATATATAGAAAGATAGCTAGCAATAAGTGTCATTATATTAGTTTTATTTACATTTACGCAGACATATGTGAACCAAAGAATCATTGTTTACAAATTAATATATTTTTTGCTACTGGTTTTATGGTGATTATGAAATTAGATATACTAACGTTGATGGATTTTTTTAATTATCTATGATTGATGACTTTTAAAAATTAAATTTAAAAAAAAAAAGGTCAGAACTATTTCATGACAAATCCATATTAAAAAAATAAATTATAATTATAATTATAAATTACAAATTTATATTTCAAAAATTAAATTTTGATATTCTAAAAATTCAAAGCGGAAGGATAATAAATTTATGAAACTAAATCTGAACCAAAATACATGCCATGCATGGCTTAGCTAGAACATAGTACTAGAGATTCAATCATTAAAACTAAATAATATGAAAGTAAATTTTTACATGAATGACGGAGGGAGTCAGAGATATTGTTATTTAATTAATTAATTCAAAATAAATAAAAGCTAGTGATATATAGGCCAAATATCCTGATAAAAATAAATAAATAAATAAATGCAAGGGTTTAACAACTACACATATGATTCATGACATGAAATACTATTGACCCTAGACTTTAGGATTTAACAATGACGCCATATATGATTCACCACAGCAAAGACTATTTACAGTAAACTCCGGGATTTATCAAAGACATAACATAAATTATAAACCATGTTGCAATGTGATACAATTATATTATATCCAAACTTCAGGATTTTCTGCGCACAGGGAATCATATGCATATATTGCAGAAACAACAAAACAGAAGTATGCTCTCCCCCAATAACTGAAAACCATCGTATACGTATAATAAGAGTGAGGGAGATTTGGAAGTGTTGTGTTCACCCTAATGGACTTGTGAATGTTGATGCACACCGCAGCAGGGAGAGGTTCTTATTATGAATGCGCATGGATCTCCTCACAGGAGTAGCGTTCACTTTTTTACTTCGAGATCCCTAATGAAGCCAAGGAAACAAACAAATTATTATAAGTAGAATTATACAATTAACGAGAACAAATTTATATGATATACATGAGCTATGGAAGAGTATAAAATACCTCACTGGAACCTGGGATTTCTACATATTCTATAAAGCTCCCAAAGCTTGGAGATTTAGTGGATTCCTTAGCCGTTTTATTTATTTCTCCAAAGTAGCATGCTATTGATTTCTACTTTTTGGTCGACTTTGTGAAATTATTATCTCCAGGTTTATTAAACTTGTTTTGACTTATGTTTGAGCAATAAGACTCTGAGAGAAACTTATTGGGAGCCTTTAGAGCTCTTAGCATTAGCAGTATAATCAAAACCAAAGTATCCACAACAGACATACTTGTCTACAATCTATTCTCCCAATCATTTGTAGAAAACTGATTAAGGTTTTGAGAACTATAAGGAGCTTTTACATGAGTATAACTATCTGGTTCTTTAATTAGATTAATGGCATCATGCTACTCTATTTCTGTAGGTACCGATCCTTCATCTTCATTGTAGAAATCAACTTGATCCATATCATGTTCAATAACTTGAGTCTCCATAACAAAACAAGTCATGTTCATACTTCCTTCTCTTGGGAAGATAACCATGCCAAAAATAAGAGGAACGAAATATTATGGAAAAATTTCATGGCTTGGCAGATTCAATGGAGATCCTGAAACATGATTTTCAAATTCTCCTACATTCGTTCCATGGTTTTTGGCCCCGACATTTCTTTGATAGCCGTCTGTAACACTCTCTGAACTGAAACAGTTGCAGAATCTTGGAATTTTTGTTGTAACGTGCATCATGCTAGCTGGAAAATTCATGCAGAAAATGCTATTCTCCTTTTTGTAAAAATCCATCATAAAAAAGTCTACAACAGATCTGGAATATTGAAACACAGAGCTAAACCAAATAAGTCTGATGTCTGAAATTTTACTGAGACTTGTCTTGATCGATGATTTTGTGATTTGATCAATGTTGAAAATAGACTGCATTGAACCCATTGAATATTCTTGAAACCATTTGAAGTACACTTTCAATCCCATTGGGATAAGGATTTCTTGAAACCATTTTAAGTACTTTTTTAATCCCGTTGGGTTCAATCTTGATCGTTGATCTGTAGTACGTTGATATCCTTTGAAATTCTCCGTAGCAATAGAGTTGGTGCTGAAGGAATTGCTAACAAACATTACAACAGGTAATGAAAAGGATAAAACCAACATCAATGAAACCATCCAAATCATGGCCATTTTATAACCGGTTTTCACAGATCTCATTCTTTTTTTTTTGGCCTGTAGCTGGTTCAAAACTTAGGGATGCTTTCTTTGTTGATGCTAATGTTCTTCAACGGCATCCCAACATTTTTTTGAAAATTAAACTCAATACAGTTAGGGTTAATGACTAACAATGTTCACTGGTGAATTAATTGTGCCCAGAGAAGGCTTAGTTTTCAATTAAATTCAGGAAGATCTTATGTAATTTTAAGAAAAAATTCAAGTTCTTGAAAGCATGCAATCTTACAAAGAGAATATTGTAGCATGATCGAGTACTAGTATAGTGCAGTGTAGATCACATTTTACCCTGAGAAACCTCAGTGGGAGAGAAGAGGGAAAAATCATGATCAATAAGTTCGGTCTTCTCACGATCCATGCTTTCTCAACCTCTAATATTTAGTCTTGTTCGATCGATTGCTTCTATAGCTATTGCTATCGATTGATTGATAATTCAATTCCCTTGAATGGTTGTGACTCTAGATTGATTGATAATTCGACAGTTCGCTTCAATGGCTATATATCCTATTGATTGATCGAAAACTCCTTCGCTTCAAGATTGCGTAGTTTAGATAGAATCACACGCACAAAATAAAGTGAATTATGACAGGTTGTAATGATAGGATGGATATATGATAATATGCTTGCATCCATTAGAATGAAAATTTGACTGTTGAGTAAGTCAATTTAAATTGACCGTTAAGTCAAATTTAACTGTAAAAACATGGAAGCTTACATGCTTTCAAATTTGAACGTAAAAACATGTACGCTTAGGTCGCTTTCTATGAGGAAGGAAATTAAGGTTAAGGCAAATTATGTAAGATAAGTTTATACTAGCCATAGCCATTGCTTCAAGAAGGTGTAATAATACACCGAATATGCTAAATAAAATAGGATTAGGATTTCACATTTAGAAACAAAATTGTAAGGTTCACTCAATCATTTTTAATTATTTAAAAAATTAAAAGATATTAAAATATAAACATCTTTAAAAATTTAAAAGATGGTTTTGAAGGAGTCTCGATGCTTATCTTAATGAACTTATTTTATTTTGTTTTTATAGGGTTATACATTTATGTTATATTAAAATTTAAAATCTATTTAAATTTATAATTATTATTGAGTATTTGTCTAAAAGTTATAAACATTAAATGGAAATAAACAAACAACTTAAAAGTTAAATAATGATGTGGGTTTTGATACAAAATAGGGAAGACATTGAAATGTAATACATTTTCCAAAAAGATTGCAATGCTAAATTAGGTGAATGCAAAAGTATATATTTATAAGATGTCAAAACCAATGACGAGAACACCTAATTGCTTGTTCCTTTTACTTTGGATATATTTTAACAAAAAAAAAAAACCATTGCACCTATCCATCCTTTTATATTCTCTATTCAAAATCAAATTGGTGAACCAATAAATCCCACGAAAATAATATCAATATTTAAATTATTCATTGCAATTTTTTTGGCATAGGTTGGACCTTTTGCACTATTCTGATAAAATCAATCTTTAAAATATTCATTGCAATTTTTTTGGCATAGATTGGACCTTTTGCACTATTATGATAAAAAGGGTTAGAGAGGAAGAGATTATCAGTTATTATTTGATCTTAAATTTACTTCATTAAAAATTATGAGAGAAAGCAAACAATTGAAAAAAAGTGTATAAAAGATGCAACAAAGTTTGTAATAGAATGACAGCTCATCTTGGTCATAATAGTAAACTGTACATATACATTTTCTTTCAACATCATAAAGAAGATATGATAAAAAATTACATACATATAATATATGAATACAGTAAATATGAGCATGTAAATTATGAATACATATGTTGGTATTTAAGTTATGAGTAATCATCCTATCAAGGCAGGTCACAAATGTGTTTTTCAACAAAATATACATGTCAGCTATATAAGAAGAATATGTGCACTGTAGACAGTATTGTACGTGGGCACTAATTGATACATTGCAAATTTTCAAAGAATATAATGTTGTTGTCATTGAAAACTTGTGGTTTATTTTTTATAAATACAAACCACCAAAACCCATCATAGCAGTGACCTCTTGATAAGAGACCTCAAGATTTGCTTCCACATAGAAATTAAATGTATTATTTGTAGGAAAAGTGTGTAGAAATTTTTTGTCCAGTAAGATCATTTTAATTAGAATGTTGAAATAATATATAGTCACCTTAGAAGGTTAACATAATAATGGTCATTTTAATTAGAATGTTGAAATCATATATAGTCAGATCAAAAAGTTAACATATTAATAGTGATGATAACAATAATAGTGATAAAGGGGATGCTCATACTTCACGTTTTTGTTCTGTTTATTCTCAACTGTTTATAGTATATAACATGTTATATCAGCATTCTATTATGCTTGAGTGGGCTGCATATAGTATTTTGCTTACTGGTATTATTTCTGAACATATAACAATATTTTTCTTTTGCCCTTGGATGGTGAATGTGCTACTGAAATATCGGATTCCTACTTGCCACTTTTTTATTCATGCCTTTTACTGGCTTGGATTGGTATGATCATTTGTATGACTGTGAGTAAAAGTCCTTTTGACTGGTGATGAACTATATGTTATGGTCATGAAACATATGCTCTTGTTTTTTTGAAATACGCTTGTTAGTGTATCAACATAATGTAATGTTGTTTGAAGAAATAAAGTTACGCATTTTTTTTCCAAGGAAAAAAAACAATAATAGTGATAATAATAAGTTTATTATTTTATTAAAATAAAAGATAAAATAGTAAATAAATAAAAGAGAATTTGACTAAAATTTACATGAATAAATATAAGAGTTTTCAAATGGGTGTAGCCTTCGTGGTTTTGGGATAGAGTGTTATCCTCTAGGCCAAAATTCTATTCTCTTGAGATGTTGAGTTCATATTGAGCATATTGTTGTACTAGTCATCCCCTACAAGTTGTCGCATGGATGGTTATGGTTGACACTCATCTTAACTAAATTCTATTTTGGAAATTTTTTCGAAAGAATACAAACACTGGAGGATAGTTAATATGTTGAGTTAATAATGAACATAATGGTGTACTCATCATCCCCTAATTGTTATTGTATTGTATAGATAATTATGGTTGACACTCATCTTAATAAAGCTTACCTTCTTGAGCTATATAAAAACTAGTTGTCCTGATCTTTCACCAGCTCTCTCACCAAAATTTATTACATATTTAAATGCTTACAAGTTACATTAATATATAGATAATACGTTCATGCAGTATAGTTTCCAATAAGCTACTAGAATCAAATGTAATTAAGACATAGGCCAGACCATCCTGTATAGTTAGTTAATACTTCTTGAAGAGCCAAAGTTAATGCTTCTTCAAACACCAGATTCTTTAGTATTCAAGGCAACTCGTGGATCATTTAATATCTCGCAAAAAAGCTAGAGAATTAAGTGCAATATTTGGTAATGGGCCGGCTTATGCCTGCGTTAATTTACGTGCAAAGGCATTATAAAACAAGTTGTCTAAAGAGGGGACTTTTTTACTTTTGTTTCTAGCTGGTTTTTACCAGTTTTTTGCCATGAATCTTCACGAAATTTTCAAAACGTTCAGAAACACTGCTAGATCTTACAGAGTGTGGGTGTTTGGGGGTTTTGTTGTCACCTGATTTCATTTCTGAGCTTAAAATCGCCCAACAAACAACATAAATTACAGATTTTGTAAATTAAATTCACCCGATTCCGGCAAAAAATCAGCCTGAAAGTAAAAAATTCCCCTAGTTAGACAAGGCGAGAATGACACGCAATATTTCGTCATGGTTGGATAGATGGCTTGAGTTAATTTAGGTTTCTATGAATTAAGATTTGGGAGTATTTATAATACTTTGATGCATAACAACAATAATATCTAAATATGAATATGAATGGATATAAATATGGATATGAATATAAATATAACTTGGATAGGGTAGTTGAGATTATTGGTTAAGATATTTTATTCATTTCAAACTAGTTATATGAATATAAATATAAATATCTAAATATGAATATGAATATAAATAGAACCTAGATTGGGTAATTGGGATTATTGGTTAAGATACATTTATTCATTTTAAACTAATTAAAGTGTTCTTTTTCTTAGTATATATGGCACGGGATTGGGTATTTAAAGAAATAGAATTAACATCTTAAATAAAAATATGTTTTATCTTTTAAATTTTAAGAATTTTTTTTTAATTTAAAAATATATATAGTCATTTGAAAATTTAAAATAACATTTATTTTTATAATATTTTAAGTTTTAAATATAACATATGATATAATAAAATTTAGTGAATACTTGCTCATGTTCCTATTGTACATATTTTTTTTAGTGTTAAGTAATAGGTATGGACTGGCGGCCTTTCTTTAAGTGTGAAGTAATAGGTATGGGCTCATGCCTTCAATGTATTTATTTATTTAGGGTTAATAGATATAATTTTTTTTCTATAGTAATTTTATTTCTCTACAAAAATATATATAAATGCATGCTTTATATATATGCATAATACATATATTTAGAAATGATTAAAGGTGCCAACATTTAGTCTCGATAAAAAAAATACAAAATACAAAACTAAATAAAATAGAGAAATAGTCTTTGAAGAGTCCAGGGTTGAGATAATCCTCAATATTCCCTTTCTTTTCTTTCTTTTTCTTGACCTCTATCCAACCCTTGAGATTTGGATTATCCTCAACTAACTAAGATGCGTCATCTCTTTGGTTATGCTCCTTATCTTAATCAAAATTGTAAGATTCATGAGTTCTCTTAATGCCACCTATTGAAATATCCATCGATACCAAAGGTCTGGAAAGTGAGTGAGTCGCATGTTGAATTAGCTCCAACGTCTGGTTTCCGTCTTTTGTTATTTATGTTTCTGTCGACTCTTTGGTTTTCTCTTTGTCCTCCATATTTTCCACCTCCTCACTATCGGGTTGACCAAGATCCAAAGGCGCCCAAGATTTTGATTTAGGAGGTTTCCCTTTTTTTTCTTTTTCGGTTGCTTGCTTAATTGAGAGCAAGCGTCATGTAGATGACATGTTTGTAAACAAACATGACATCTAAATGTTGTGTTTTCATAGTCCAAACTTTGAGATTGTTGAAAGCTTTTAGTCTACAACAAGATTTTGTCTCGCGTCCCTTTGCTTAGATCCACTTCCAAATAGATACATGCATAAGTGAATAGTCCATGTTGCATACAACTATTATCTTTCTTGATAAACCTACCCAAGTTGTTTCCAATGTCTTCTAACATTGGTTGATTCTTGAATGGAAGGAGCAGATTCAAGAGTCGGACCCAGACTAGCATTTTCGTTATTATCATAGTGGTAGGATCGAAATATGGAAACCATGGGGAAATAAAAATACCACCTATTCCCCAAAACCACGATCCTTCTTCAAAAAACATGTTTATAATATGCTTGAGAGAAGAACTAGACAATAAAGAAGAATTTGGAACATAAATAATAATAACAATTTGTGGTCCAGTTAGTGTGAATCCATTGGTCTAGCTCCTTTGTTTGTGGCCAGAAGTTGTTAAACTTGCAAATTATTGCTTTAGATTTGCATGTAGAAAACAATATGTTTACCGCATATTTTTTAATCTCCAACCTAGGAATTTAATGATCCAAAGTCTGATATACATATCATACAACTAACTTTTTGCAAATTGAATTAAAATTCTGATATAAAACTAGTGCACTCAATCAATCATTTTTTGGAATAGGAAAATAACGTATTTTTGCTGAGAAATGATTACATAGGGAAATAGATGATGGAATAAACCAAGGACATAAATTAGTACCGATAGATTGTCTCCCCTAACACATTTATATCAGGTACCATTTAGGTTCCAGAGTCAGCTATGTTGAAACTTACTCCCATGTTTCTAGGTCACCTAACCATGAAACTAGGAAACACTTTTCTCTTATCCAATCAACCAGTGGATTAAGGAAATTTATTTGGCTTGGTAATAAGGTTATGAGACATGTATATAAATTTTTATTAAGGATTTAAACAAGTATGGACAGTCATGATGCAGATTAAGGGTTGGACTATGAAAACTAGTTACCAACATTATGCAACTAGTCAAGATTCAGTGCTTTCCAAATGCCATAAGGGAGGAACTAAAATCTGGTTTTAACCATGACATGACATAATTATGGTGTTAACTAATGTTCAGAACATAAATTAAAATAAATGGGATTGTTTAGGTACAAAAAATGCTTCGAATTGGAAAACTAGTCATTTTAGCAATGGAATCTAGGTAGGGTGTAAACAATTGATACAAAACTCACTCAAAACATATCAGAATGTTATGAAAATTCCAGATACTATAAATAGTAACATATAAATACCATGAGGGTCTAAATAATTCTCAAAATATTCATAGAGGTAACCTCTCATAGAACAAATCCAAAATTATGACTCCAGAGCTAGGAAACCCAAGACATTTGATCCTTGAACATCACAAACTTTGGGAGTGATATGAAGGTGGTTTGAACCTGATATTTAACAATAAATTATACATAACTATATACACCATATCATATTTATGTCTAAATATCCATTACATAGCTCCAAAATTGCTAGAAGATCATAGAACAGAGAGAAAGAGAAAAGAGGAAGGGATCTCACTAATAGGAGGCCTCAAAGCTCTCCAAGATGATCTGATAAGAATGAAAGAGACATAAATACCTATAAAAAACATCCTTAAATATATGAAACCTTCTCCTTAGCTTCAGTAAGACCTGCAATAGAAATGGGAAGAAGAGGGGAGAAGGGGAACACGGGACTTGGGGCACATCACCCAAGATACTGAGGCTCATAACTCAGAAATTAAACTTAATATTCAATCAATTACAAAACATACATTAACCAAACTATGTGAATCCCTAGATGTGGGTGACAAGCAGGTTAATGGAAGCCATCACCGAAATTACGGGCCCCAACATGGCAGCAGGCACTCCATCCCACCTGGAAGAGCTGATGAGACTCACATGCAGCTAACTGACAGGCTTGATCCTCTGTGCATGATGACTCCCACAAGACTCACACATAGAATTGATGATTACTCCTTTGCGCATGATGATTCTTCAGCTCTCGGTGACAGTGAGCACACTTTTCAATAAGGAATGTGTCCTCTTGATAGTTAAGGTCGAGTAGGACGAGCTCTATGCATTGATGGTAAACCATAATGCACATAGGGCTTTGTGTAGGAGGTTTAAGGTCTTCATGGTATTATCCTATCCATCCTTGCTCATCCTAATCTGTAGAAGCTCTGTTATCCTTCATACAAGCTTCAATGCACAACGCTGGATTCTGGCCACCATTCTGCCACCCTCCCCCCCTACCTCCCAGGATTCCAGAGATTACCATGCCACCATGTCGACGTGGCACTCCTAGGGGTGGATGAGGACGTGGAAGAGATGGAAGATGTGATTCCAAATCGATTCCATTCAATGCCTAGGCTTATTCATAAGGATTTGGCATCGAGGTTCTGGAAGCTCTGCGTGCAATGATGGATGACTGGGAGGATGAGCTTCCGCACTCCCTCTCGGCGGATAACCACACTCTAGCCCAGAGAGGGAACTACTGGGTAATTAAAAACTTGATCACCCATCTTATTCTATGTCCAGTCACTCTCCATGCATCTCCTGAATATAAACCTATTGGCCCCACTCCTGAAGCTCATCCTATTGACCCTGCTCCTCCTGAGCCCAAGACACTCTCAGGGCCTCTAGCCTTGGTCCCCCTCCTTCCACCTATGTTTTGGTGCCACCGTCGATGCTTCCAGCCCTGACCCCCCTTCATCCCACCTCTGTTCCCCCTCACCCCATTTCCACCCTTGTTCCCTACTTCCCCTCAGCCTCAGCTCCCTTGGATACCACCTACAATCCTCCCCCTCAGCGCCAGTTCTCTATGACAAAGGGAAAGGAGACCAACGTTCTTCCACCCAGGAAAACAACACCTTTACTAGTTAAGCGAACAAACCCTGCTGACAAGGAAAGCATGGACAACTCCACAGGAAGCGCAACCTCCAGCAGCACCAACAGCTCGGGTGAAGAAGCTGACAACACTAGATAACATGTCATGTAATGGGGTAGAGGTTTTGGTTTCCCGATCATTGAATTTCCCTTCTAAAATCTCTAAGGCCAGGTTAAATGCTCCAATCTTTCTCCTTTTTGGTTGTTTTCTGGAATATTGCTCCTCAAAGCAATTTCGTTTAGGCTAAGACAGGATATTTTTTTATTCCTTAAACAACAAACTTGTTTTGTAAGTTCTGTTTTCCCTATTTACGGGAGGATCACCCTAACAATCACATCCTATATATCTTCTCCAGGAAGTTTGGTGTGCTTCCTCGGTTTTTTCGCGCATGCATGATGGACACGTTGAATTGTATTTTTATCTATATTATTATTTATCCTTAATAGAATAGACCTGAACTTACAACAAAAAAAACTGTGTGAATGAGCTTGAATTGTTCTTTAATATAAATCTGGGTGACCTATTTGGCAGGTAAAGGAAATTGGTGACCTATGAGAGCAATTCAACCACCTAAAAGCCCTAACCCTAGCCACACAAGAACCCTCCTTGAAAAAATTGGAATGTAGGACCATGTGGAGATGTTTTCCTATCCAAGTCATCCATCTAACTTAGAAACTGCACCCTCCTTAGTCAAAGAGTTGTTTCTTTTATCCATGACATCTTTATGATTTTCCCTGCTTTTGAGACTAAGTCTCCAAAAGGAAACTGTGTCCTCCTTTTCCAAAAAAATTCTGCTTTTGTTCTGACGGCTTTTCTGAGTCTCCAAAAGGAAACTACGCCCTCCTTTTCCAAAACTTTCCTTCTTTTGTTATGATATCTTTTGTCATATATTTTGGGCACTTTCCCTTTTCTCTTTGACTTCTTTTGTCATAGAGTTTCCACTTTCTTGATCTCTTCTCTTTGGAAATTTGGCTTACCAATTGTTCCTGACATGGAAAGCTCAATTCCACATAAATAAATTACAAAATTAATAATCATGATGAATAAAAACTTAATACATGCCTCAATAATAATTATTAGAAAAAATTCCCTAGGATTAATAATTAATGTCAAATTTGACCCCTAGGATTTTCAACATGGTCCACACTTTTGCTGGTCCAAAATGTGGGGACATGACAGTCCACCCCTCCTAAATTTGCTTGTCTTCAAGCAAAATCACTCTAGAGTGCTGCAAATTTGTCCACCATGTAGGAGAACTGGAGCATGAACTCATGTGAAAAAAAAAGTTGACTTGCTCTATCAATCCAACATGTAAAGTCTCTCCAAAAACAATCAATTTTGGGGTCCCATTGCTTGCATTGCACTCACTTCATTGATAATTCCTTCCAGCAAAAATTATCAGAAAAAATATGCCTAGATCCCATTTCCTCTTCTATAGAGATATAAATTCTTATGCCACCTTTGGTAAGGTGTCATCCCAATAACTACTAGGTTCCCACATCCATATTAGGATCCCACCACTTCCCTTGCTCCTAAGAACTTCCATCCTTGGGTTCAACAATATTTGGACATATTCTTGTGCAAGCCGATTTATGTCATGAACTGTTGCATTCGCCATTCTATGAATGTAAGATGATAAATATGACACATGTATGTATCTACCCATACAATCCAAGAATGAAGAAAACCTCCAACTATCAATTCCATATGGGAATGTTATTGTTGTCCCATGTGCACAATCCCAATGGCTCAACTCTCTGCCACTAGTCATGCAATCACCACCATGAATGGGGAAATAAAATATAGGAAATGGATGCATTTTCTGATGTTGATAATTGGGTGGTGCTCTCATCAAAATTCCATGAATGAGTGTGGGAGGCTCCTGTTCCTTACTTAGTATCAAAAGAAAGAAACCCTTCACCCAGTTATCATCCTCATGTGTGTTGGTTTCCATAGGTGCATGGAATAAATTATAGTGAAACAATTCTTTGCAAAATGTGTCCACCAAAGGTGTGGATGTATCAAACCTATCATGGGCTATTCCAACACAAGGGATTTCTTCTGACTCTTCAATGAAAATAGGAATCCTTCTATGAGAAAAAACATCCTTTCTCGAGCAATGTCCCTTTTCTTGGAACTCATCATCTTCATCCCAAAATTCCTCAAGCAAAAAAAAATTAGAATGCAACTCATGTGCATGTGTATGGAAGGTGTCCATTGGCTGCAAATTTAATCTTTGCGGTTTCCCACATGTCAGGAAAATTCCATTCATAACAAATAATTTATTGTAGAAATCAAACTCTTTACCTCCCACCGTCTTCGTTCCCAAGGTGTCTCTATCCACCCAATCAATGGATGAACAAGGAATTTTATTTGTTGATCCATATGGAATGTGATCAGCCACCTCCTCTAGATTAGATTCTACCATCCATAAGGGTTTGTGAGAATGTGTCTCTTTCCAAGCATATGTGTCAGACAACCCTTCACCGGTGTAAGCAATTCTAGTACATCTTTGATCCTCTATTTCTGTGATATTTTTATCTACCCAATCCATGAATAGATGATCATCTTTGCTTGCTGATTCACTTGGAATGTCCTCAGCCATATTTCCCATAGCTAATAACTCCTCTATGCCATTTTGTATACCAACATGTGCTTGGCCAAAATACTCTTCATCATGGCTCTTCACAAACACCTACAAATCTTCTCCTTCCTCATGGTTGTCCTCCACATGAGGTTCCTCCATTAAACCCAAAACATTTCCTTCCATGCAACATGAAATGGGTGACACCTTCAACTCCTTTTGAAGTTGACAGATCTAAAACTTTGACTCTTGAAGGAATCTTTGTGTGCTATTCAATAAGTCACTAGTGATCTCCAACTTATTAGCGAGCCTTTCTTATTATTCTTCTTCCTTCTTGAATTCACAATGGTACATTTCAACTATGATGAGGAGATGATCTCTACCAGATAGTAAATTCATATAGCTCTGCTTCATCTTGGCCATGCATTCTTTTAGTGATATGCGCTCCTCCAGAAATGATTCTCCTTCCATCTCTCCTTTGGAAGCTTTCCAACAACACCTTGCCACCAAGGCATTGGTGTCAACAATGTTCTTCATGGATGCCCTAAGATTCTTTCTGTCCTCCTTCAATGATCCACTCAAATGATGTGGCTCACCAAGAAGATACTTCACCAAGGTTTCTTATTCTAATAGATGACATATATGACCATTTTTCGTGTGGCATGGATCCACCACACAGAACTCATCCTCAACAGACAGGTCAGCCTTTGAATTTTCTGCACACTCACTTCCATGATGTGAAGTGCAGGGTATCTTTGAAGGTTGGAAATACATGTGAACAGAAATAATTTCATGCCTCGTCATTTCAGCTTCATCATGCTGTAAGGGAGTCCAAAATTATGAACTATGTTCATCTCTCTGCATCATATTTTTCTCCTTCAATTGTCCTAGTTCACACCTAGCTGGCGGGGGCTTGTCTTCCACCTCATTGGGAAGTTTAGATGATGAATTCAGATCTGATATTTGTTCTTATTTTGGATCTGATACAAAATATTCCTTATCATCATGAACAACATCACCCTCCTTTGCACTGATTTGGTGTTCACCAATAAAGAAACTAGGAGAGAATTCTTTTCCTTCACCATTGTCCTCCATTCTGCATTCCTCATAGGTAAGTGCAATATTTTCAATCTCCCATGAATCATATGGATGCAAGTAATAATGGCTGCTGAAAAAATCAGATCCCTTATCATCCATGTCCTTAGTTTTACCCTCTCCCTGTACAAATACTTTGGGGGGGTGCTCCTCCACCAAATTTTCTGGTTCACACCCAAGCGGTGTGGCCTTGTTTTCTTCTTCATTTTGTGGTTCCAAAGGTTACTGTAATTCTGATTTGTAGTCTTCTTTTGGATCTGATACAAAATGTGTCTCTCCACCCATACATGAGACCACATCTCTATCAGTGATCTGCATATCACCCACTAAGAACCTTGCAAAGCATTCAACTTCAACTTCATGGATCTTTGTCCCTGCTTCATTTCTCACCTCCTTCAAGGAACTTGAGGCTTCTTCAACAAGATGGTCACTATAAGTTATGTTTGGAAAAAATACAAACATCCTCTTATGGCTTGGACAATAAGATGGATTTGATGAATCTTCCTTCTTTCCTCCTCTTTTGGCTCCAAGAGGCAACCTTCTAGTCTCCACTTCCTTGCACACTTCATCTACTAGGTGTGCAATCTTTCTCAAGTTTTCCCCATAGTAGGGATCTATGAATAGATTTTGTAATTCTATATTACAAAAATCTCGAAAAGATAATACATCCCTTATCTATTCTTTCAAGGAACAATATTCCATGAAATAATGGGAAAATTTCTTAAATTTCTTCCCATTGAACACTTGACCACCAACACTAGTAGATTCCTGCCAAATGGATTCATCATAAGATGGAGGGAATAAATCATCAACATCATTCCTATGTAATATATATGAGGTACTACATGTGGTATCTTCATAATATTCTTCTTCATATTTATCAATGTGTTCTTCAAGCATTGGTAGCAACCTCACAGCTGCAATTGGATTTAGTGATTTGCAAAATTTATTCACCAAGAGCTTACCTTCCACAGAGGTGGAGGGAAGTGCTCTGAA
Source organism: Pseudotsuga menziesii (assembly GCA_001517045.1). NCBI lineage: Eukaryota > Viridiplantae > Streptophyta > Pinopsida > Pinales > Pinaceae > Pseudotsuga > Pseudotsuga menziesii. Next base: position 100,172 of record LPNX011011882.1, read on the forward strand.
ACCATGCTAATGATACTAATTCCTATATATATATTATATCAATAACTTTCTGCAAAATTGAATTAAAATTCTGATATAAAACTAGTGCACTCAATCAATCATTTTTTGGACTAAGCAAATAGGGTATTTTTGCTGAGAAATGATTACATAGGGAAGTAGATGATGGAAGAAACCACGTACATAAATTATGACTCATATATTTTATTCCATAATTTATATCATGTACCATTTATGTTTTAGAGTCATCTATGCTGAAACTTAATCCCACGCTTCTGGGTCACCTAACCATGAAATTAGGAAGCACTTTTCTCTTGTCGAATAAACCAATGGATTGAGGAAACTGATTTGGATTGGTAATAAGGATATCAGACATGTATATAAGGTTTATTTGTGTTTTAAAACATTCTGGACAGTCACAACGTAGATTAAGGGTTGGACAATGAAAACTAGTTCCCAGGATTGTGCAACTAGTCAAGATTCAGTGCTTTCCAAATGAAATAAGAGAGACACTAAAATTTGTTTTAAACATGGGATGTCATCATTATGGTTTTAACTAATTCTCAGAACATAAATTAAAACAATGGACTTGTTTAGGTACATAAAATTCTCTGAATTGGAAAACTAGTCATTTTAGCAATGAAATCTAGGTAGGGTGTAAAAGATTGATACAAAACTCGGTAAAAAAATATCAGAATGTTATGAAAATTGCAGATACTGTAAATAATAACATATCAGGACCATGAGGGTTGAAATAATTCTCAAAATATTCACAGAGGTAACCTCTCATAGCACAACTCCAAAAATTATGACTCTGGAGCTAGGAAACCCAAGAAATTTGATCCTTGAACATCACAAAATTTGGGAGTGATATGAAGGTGGTATGAACCTGATATTTAACAGTAAAATATAAAACATTATATATATAAGATCATATTTATGTCGAAATATCCATTACATGGATCCAAAATTTCTAGAAGATCATAGAACAGAGAGAAGGAGAAAAGAGGAAGAGATGTCACTGATAGGAGGCCTCAAAGCTCTCCAAGAAGATATGATAATGGAATTAAAGAGACATAAAAACTTACAAAAAAAATCCTTCAATAGATGAAATCTCCTCCTTAGCTTCAGTAAGACTTGCAATAGAAATGGGAAGAAGAGGGGAGAAGGGGAACAAGGGACTTGGAGCACATCACCCAAGATACTGAGGCTCACCACTCATAAATGAAGCTTAAGATTCAATCAATTGCAAAACATGCATTAACCAAACTATGTGAATGGGCTTGAATTGTTCTTTAATAGAACTCTAGGTGTCCTGTTTAGCAAGTAAAGGCAATTGGTGACCTGTGAGAGCAAGTCAAGCAACTAGAAGCCCAAACCCTAGCCACATAAGCACCCTCCTTGAGAAAATTGTAATAGTACCATGTGGATATGTTTCCCTATCCAATTCATCCATCTAACTTAGCAATTGTGCCCTCCTTAGTCAAAGATTTGTTTCTTTTATCCATGAAATCTTTATGCTTTTCCCTGCTTTTGAGACTGGGTCTCCTAAAGGAAACTACGCCCTCCTTTGCCAAAACTTTCCTAATTTTGTTCTGACAAATTTTCTAAGTCTCTAAAAGGAAACTACCCCCTCCTTTGCCAAAACTTTCCTCCTTTTGTTATGATAGCTTTTGTCATAGAGTTTCCACTTTCTTGATCTCTTCACTTTGGCAAGTTGGATTTCCAATTGTGCCTGACATGGAAAGCTCAATTCCACATAATTAAATTACAAAATTAATAATCATGATAAATAAAAAATGAATACATGCCTCAATAATAATTATTAGAAAAACTTCCCTAGGATGAATAATTAATGTCAATTTGGACCCCTAGGATTTTTAGCATGGTCTACACTTTTGTTGGTCCAAAATGTGGGGACATGACAAGGAACATCATTTTCCTTTTCAATGCTATATGGGTTAGGTATTTGAAACATTACGGAAGGAATATTTGAGTTCAGTGCTTCCTTGGGGGAGTCTAGATTTGAAGTAGAATCCTTATAAGAAAAAGGTTTTGAGGCTACATGTGAACCCGAACAAGTGATCCCCCATCGAAGCCGCATTAACAAAATACTAGTTGATTCCTTGGAGGTTTTATTGTCAAAGAGATATTGATGATCCTTAAGTTGTTTTCCTTAATAGATGAGGCATTGAGGTGCTTTTGAGATCCTTGGTTTATCCCATAGCTTCATCTTTAGTATTTTTATTTGTTTTGAAGCTTTAACCTTGAAAATAATGGATTTCCCTTTAATATTTTTGATAAATATTTGGAAACCCACGCTTTCTGCTAAGGGGAAATTTCCATATGATCTCCCATTATTGCGAGGGTTGTATACTTGTTTGAATATGATTATGAATCCATCACCTGAGAAATTCCAACAGAGAAAGACCTTCAAAATAAAATTGGTCAATCTAGCTATAACACCCACTGTACTTCCTTACCATGATTCAGGATTTCTACATCTAGGATAAAATATCCCTTTGGATATCTCAACTCATTAAATTCCTTCAACATCCTCCCATTCAAAAGAAGCCCCGCCGGTTGGATCTTCATCGACCTAACGGGCTTCATCATTTGCAAGGTTTTTGAATGATTCAAGATCCCATGGAGAAAGGGATGTGTGACTTACGATCCTTCATCCTGATCTCCAACCAACTTCCACATGCAATATTAACCTGGACCAAAAATGCTTTCATATCCCTTCGAGAAAGAAAACTAGAGTGAATGCTTGGCTAGATCTGAAGCAAACTCCTTTGGATCTATCTTTCCCCACTCATTATTTCAAACTGTAACCCTAAAAGAATCTTTAATCCTAGAGAATAAGTGCAACAAAGTGCATTCCATCACTGGGGATTTCTCTATCGAGCCACGGATCCAAAAAATACCCTTTCACCACTTCCAAAAGTCTTGGAACTTATGATTCAATTTTGATAGACATTATATATAAAAGAACATGCTTTTTTTAAATTGAAAAATATCTATAGTCATGTAAAATTTTACGTAAATTTTATTCTTTATCATATCTCAAATTTAAATTTTAACATAAGATTTATTCTTTATCATATCTTTAATTTGAAACACAACATGTGATATAACAAAATTTAGTTACGGGCAAAACTAAAAGTAAGGTAAAGGTGATGAAGTGAAAAAGATAACACTAAAATAAATGTCACAAAGAACTTTCTCTTCATCATTAAGATGGCATGAAGATCTCAAGGCAAATGTTTCATTGATATGGAAGCGATGAACAACATTTCCTAAATCAACAAATGATAAATGTTGATGCAATTAGAGGGAATAACAATGATTGAATTCACTTGTTGTTATTTAGTCTGGCACCATGATTCTCTCAAATGTGGTGGTTGGTGTTACACATTTTGGGAAGATATGAAAACAAATTTGGAAACCAAATTTGCCATAAATGCATTCAAAATTAGCCAATGCCAAGTAACAATTCTAAAATACAGGTTGATTCATTAAAGATTCTCATTGAATTTCTTGCAAATTACCATTAATTTACACAAGAGTTAGATTTGAAAAATTATTGAGAAATTGAGACACAGATAGGTTTGAAATTTTTGATAAATTTGTGTTATATCCCATAGCTAATCATGTCATATCAGTTTGTCAATTATCTATAGCTTAAGACTTATTCAAAATTCAAATATTATACCAGGGAACTATTTTAAGATACCACTTAACCATGAAAAATACAAGGATCAATGCTCATGTTATATTATATACAAGTATTTCTATTAATTAAATAGACCTTAAAGAATATAGTTTGTATTATAGAAAGATATAATTTTTTCTATCCGTTTATAAACATCATGAAACAAAAGATGAGTCATAAGGTGTTCAAGAAATTTCTATAAATATATATTTGAGTAGTGTATGCTTTGGATTGGATTGGGTAAGGCTTTTATGGAGCGTTTGATGGATACAAATATTTCTCTCTATGTTGAACCCCATGTGTTGGGGTTTTATCGGCCACTAGGATTCACTACAAACCATGATGGAATCAAGGTTATGGTCCATTCTAAGAAAATTTCAAGAATTCAATGAGGGAAAGTCAAATTGGGTATGTTGTGTATTTACGTCTGGAATTTGGTTGGGATGTTTTTTATCATTATTTCAGGCCTCGAATTCCAATTTGGTTTGCTTTCAACCTTATTATTGGTATTGAGACTGAATTTTTAAGTGAAAATAAAGTTCTTACTTGGGTATTTACATTACTCGAATTTAGTTTGTAGGTTTTGGGTTTTTTTATCAATTTTTTTATGCTTCCAAATCCCATGTTGGTTTCTTTTCAACCCCACAACTGATCTGACTTGTCATGTTAAAAAAAAATCATAATTAAGGAAAATTGGGTAATGCTCAAATTTTCATTTGGAATTTGTTTTGGAGGATTGTTCTTGGGTATTATATAGACTGACTTGTCGTGTTCAAACAAAATTATTAATTAAGGCGAATTGGGTAATGCTCAAATTTGCATTTGGAATTTGTTTTGGAGGTTTGTTTTTGGGTATTCAGATTACTTGTTAGATAATTAGGTAACAATCAAATTCATATTGGGATTTGGTTTGGTTTTGAATTTTGTATCATTAATTTTGAGGTCCCAAAATATCAAGTTGGTTTATTACCATCCCTATAATTTTTTTTCAAAAAAAAAACTCACCTTTATTTTCAATTAGAAAACATGAATATAATCCATAGGCCCATTCAATGTAAGAAAAATACATCAATACATAATGATCTTAAAAAAAATATTCACAATTCACTTACAATAATGACACGATTCTTGTATCTCCTTGAAACAAGCAATAGCTCATCATAATATAGTCTTGGATCCCCTGAAACCAAGCATTACATTATCATAATTCTATAGAGTTAAACAACAAAAATGTTGTATTTATATCACTATCATATCATTTTGAAGGCTTTTGTATCGTTCATTTTCATATCAAAAATGAGAAATTATCTGGAAGGGACCAATAGAGAGGGATAGGCCATGCTTCAACAATAACTTAGCTTCAAAATTCTTCTCCCTATAAATGTGTTGATATTGTATCTGAAAAGACATCTTAGAAATTGATAATGTGCACCAAGCGAGAGGAACTAAATTAATATTCTGGATCCAGGAAAAACTGCGACAGTTAAAATCACTTAATTTGAACTACATAGTAAACATTTGAGTTTCTTGGACTGCAACACACTTATTACGAGAAGCCCCATTTTTCTTCGATGAGTTCACCTCGACATAAACTTTACTTCGACCAAATTAACTTCGACAAGGATGTTAAATTATTGAACCAATGATTTATAGGAAATGAGAGCAATTGAAAGGTAGAATTGTGCAGTGGAATATCAAGAACAATGTACACTGAACACGACAAATTTGATAAGAATTGATCAGTTAATTACAACATTAATAATATCCATTATACCCAGCAGTATAAAATAGTGTTACAATAAGGAGAATTCAAATCATGTGGATAAGATTCAAATCTACCAACTAAACCTGACTATATGGCTAACTAGGAGTGTCTAAATCACTGCATGGGAGCCACTAGTCTAACTCCTAATATCTAAATCAGTTCGACAATTAGTTCAACTAGTTAAACCAGTTAAACTGATGAGGTAGATGGAAAAGGCGCCACTTCCCCATGCAACTATGCAAAACTGGCGCTAGACTAACTGAGAGTGAGCTAACTGAATGTACCTGAAGGTTGACTTAGCATAACTAGCCACCTACCAAAACCAATTAATGGAGGCTGCTGGTGGCACTCGTAGTGGCTCCTATACTGTAGAGAATTGGCGTAGGCGAGAATGACCACACCCAACCCAACCAACACCTCCAGGATATGGTGGCTCCTAAACTTAGCAAGACTGCCAATTTTAGCCCTCGGCCAAATTCTTCGCTAAAAATCACCTTCCCGCACTTCTGTCTGCTCAATTTCATCTCCACAATGGGCTTTCCTCATGCGAGCTGTGAAATACAGGATGCCCGATCAACATCTCCAAGTTGCTCCCCTGCAACTTCCCTTCTGCGGCATATTTTTTGCAAGTGGGTTGCGGGATGCACAACCAACTTTCTAAAGTTGCGCCTCCACAACTTTTCCTCCGCAATTCTTCTAGCTATCAGATATTTGCAGCTTGCTCCCTGACCATCGATATACTTTTTTATGCTTATCTCACAGATCTTTGAGGATCCGTTATCGCCCTCGCAAAATTTGTTGTGGATCTCTCCTAGGCTGTCAGATCTTCATCTGCGGACTCAATCTCCGCCATTCATTCTCTGCAAAAACTTAAGGCATAAAATCTGTGGGTTGCACCAATTAATCATGGAATAGATCAATCCATCTTGCAATCCTCATGATTCATTAACCTAACACTCCTATGCATGCATCTGTGACCTATTTCAACTATTCAAGCCACAATCTAACACTTGAATCAACAACTTCACAGAAATAAGTAGATGTTCAGAAAAATGCCGAAGTTGGCTCTGTAAGAACACATAGTTTAAAACAACACATGCATATAGGATAACAACACTACAAACACACATTTAATCCTTCTATTAAGCGATAGAAAAAATACACATGCACACAACTCGGTCCTCTTCTTCAGTCTCTTAAAAATATTTACAAACGGAACCAGACGCAGGTCTGTCCATCTCATTGCTAACTATGAACCTAATGTTGAAGAGCAGAACCCCCTCTACTCCTCTAATCTTCCTATTTAACCTAAACTGTTACCTCCATCGAGTGGTCCCGTAACCTAAAATAAACAACTACCAAGCATTATGAAACGTCCCTGTCCAAAACAAATAGTACGCGGTCTGATATCCACGCAGGGATTCATGATCTGCCATCATCTCTATCGCTGCTAACAAACTATGACTCACCCTTTACTGACACCTATCAGATTAGGTCTTTTGTCCTATATCTATAAATAAACTCTTTATAGGATATTTACAATGGTTTTACAATAAACCCCTCCTTGGACTAATGCCTAGACCTTAGGGTATGACCATAAATCTAGTAGTTGTCCTTGAGAGTTAATGCTCTCGCATCAGACTCACAAAGTAGAAATAAATCATGAGTTCCTGGTCATATGTCTTCAGCTTCTGTTTTCCAGGATCCCAAACTTCAGTCTACTACTGTCCATAAGCTTTACTATCTTGATTTTTTTCATTTGAAACCTTCCAGGATTCCAAACCTTATGTTTTAGTACTCCACTGTCTTTACCTTCATCATTCTTCACTTTCCAAATAATTCCATAGTGGACTTCTTTCTTCATCCTGCTGTAACTCTTCTTAGGTATTTGCATTAACTTCCATAGTTCATCTATGGCACTTTTCAATTCAGTCTGATGCTGCAAACAACTCTTGTTTTTTTCACTATGCCACTACACTTGGTTGTACTTTTCCCATTCATCTCTAAACTATTGGTTACCTTCTTCAATCTCCCTTGGTTTAACTTATGTTTTTACTTTCAGAATTGCTTCGAATACTACCCTAGATATGGCTATGTGTATTCCTATAGACACAACTCTTGATACTACTATAGATGTTTTCCTGGACATTTCTCTTGGCACTGCCCTTGATATTGCTCCAAATGATGTCCCAAATATTGCTTCCACCCTTACTTCCTTTATGCTTTTATAAGCATCTCCCTCTGCAATATCCCTCTTATGCTCTATGTCTGCAAATTTACTTTCAAAAAGTAATTTGTCTCTCAGTTTTCTGATTGCAGTCATATAATCAATCACTCCTCTTTTTATACCAATAAACACATCACAGAACTGTGAACCAGTATCTTCTCCTGTTTCTTTTATAACAAGAAACATGTCTTCCTCATTGACTACAATTTCTTCCTCTTGTTCAAACCCTTTCAGCAAGCATTTCATCCATCCATTGATTACTTGATTCTCTTCAAGCACTTCTTCAGTATATTGAATCTATGTGTTAGCAAAACTCTTCTCTGTCTCTATCTTGACAATCTTCAGTAGTTTCCCTTCAACTCTTTGACCATTTCTATTAGTCACTTTAGTATTCCTCAGCCCCAATACTATTTCATCTCCAATTTGAGGCACAGTAGCCTCATCTTCATCCTTATGATTTCCTTCTTCCTTATCACTGAACAAAATTCTTTGTGACACTGTTTCATCCATCTCTGTCAGAATAGAATTCTGATTCTTAGTTCCCATGACAGTCCCAAAGGTCTTTCCATCACTCTTACTTTGGCCATCTAAACAAACCAAATATTCTTTGTCATTATCAAGAACAAGTTTCCTCTCATAAGACATGATTGTCTCTTCCCCAGGAAGATTGATGCCTTCATTAACTAAGGACTCTGTAGACTCCTTCTTCTACAATAACTCATATTTTCCTTTGTCATTGCTTGGAAACACTCACATCTGTCTATCTGGACTAATTGGGTATTTCCCACTTTCATATTTTCCTATGCACTCCTCAAGGTACTTCATCTCTTCATCAAAACTATTAAAACATAGCTTATTTACCTGAGGTCTCCATTCACAATTTGACTTAGACTCCTCCAGTAGGTTCTTCAGCAATAACATCTCCCTGTCAGCTTCTTCGAGCACAATATCTTCATGCTTGACATCTTCCTCATCATTATTCCTTGCCTAGAAACTTTCAACTTCACTGAAGACAATTTCATAAGATGGATTATCTTCTTCAATACCTGCAAACACATTCACTTTGTCAGCAGTAAACTCACACGACTCAATGGTCTTATTTGATGACTCAATCATCAAATCTTCCTCTAGCTATTCCAAGTCTTCTACAAGACTTAGAAAATCTTCAATAATCTTCTATTCAGCCTCCTCAAGCATAACATCTGAATTCTCGATATCCTCCTTTGTCTCTTCCAGTGCTTGGTCATCATCATATGCCAAGTCCTCCTTGGTCTCAGCTTTCATAGTAGGATAGGAACCACTGATTTCACTCAGCTATGCATGTGCATGTACATGAGACTTAGATGTCCCATCTTCTTCTAGAACATAATTTAGATTCTGTCCTCTTCCTTCATCCTTTATAACAATATTAACAAATTGTCCTTCTTCATTCTTTGTACCTGCAAGCACACACAAATCATCAGTCTCAAAAACATAATACCTTTTGGTCTCATACAGCCGCCTCATAGTCATCTCCTCCATAAGTTTATTTGTACTCTTTACATAATTCATTAGACTCTCAATTGGTTTCTCCTTGAACTCTATATCCTCTTCATCATTTTTCCCAAGAAAACTCTTTGATTTATGTTCACATGAAGATATTTCTTGTTGCCTTATCATTCCTTGCTCTAGCTCAAATTTATTGAACTCTCTATCCTTCCTCAAGACTAGTGACCGTAGTATCTGTCTCTACTGCAATGCAGGCCATTGCACTCTCTTTCTTTTCATCACCCATCCATAATATTCATCTTCATTGCCTCCTTGAATCAACTTCTCTAATTTAATGATTCTTTCTCTGATCTTAGCAATTTCTTGGTCATTCTTCTTTTGACTTGTATTCGAAATGTCCTTCTTCTCCTCACTGTAGCCTTTCTCTTGGTTCCTCATATGAACATGAGTATTCATCTGCCTTTCCATCTTCATGACAACATCACGAGATTGTATTTCATTACCCATATCTGAGAAATCTTCATAGCCAGAGCCGACCATCTTCCCCTTTACTTGTGTGACAGCTTCAAGTTACTGTCCAACATATTCTGAACTTGTAAAACCTGCATACATACACCAATTGTTAGTTTCAAAATCATAAGGCTTCAAGGTCCCTTTTGTGTTCTCAAAAATCAGCTCTTCCCACTGATTTTCATCCTCCCAAGGATCCATGAAATCACCATCTAATCTCATGTATTCATCTTCATCACTCCTTGCACCAAGAACAGATCCTTGTTCAGGTTCACATAAATAAACCTCTTCCTCAGCATCCAATCTATGTTGCAACTCAGCTCCTCTAAGTTCTTCTTCCAACTGAACTCTTGTTTCAACCAACTCCCTATCAAGCTTTTCTTGACTTGATCTACTATGGCCCTTTTCTAAACCATCACTATGATTATCAGCAACCACAGTTTTCTCTCCCTCATGAACTCCTATTTTTCATCATGGACTACAACCAATGCATCACTACAAGCTGACTCCATTAACTTGTATGTAGATACCATGCCAATTCTTTCCATGCTTGGCCTTCTACTGGCATCTCTGCTGGTTTCTCTTTTCTGATTGTGACTCCTCCTTGAATATCTAAGATAACCATCAATGGTCATCTCTTGTTTCCTTTGTGGACTCATCCTGTTCCACCTTGTGTGTTGCAAACAACCTCTTCTACTTTTGAAACAAGTACACCACTTGTTCCTAGTCCCAAGTCATTTATTGGTGACTCTGCTTCTTCTTGGCTCTTCACACAGAACCTTCCCCTGAGCACTCCTGCTCTTCATCTTTCAAAGCTGATAGGTTGTTTCTCTACATATACTCATCTTCCTTGGAGAACTATAGTTAGTCTCCTTCTCTAGCGATACACTCTGCTGCCTTGGTTCATTCATAATCTCCTCTTGCTTTCACCTACAAGCAATTTATCTCAGTATCTGCTTCAGCCAAAACACTGCTGCAACTTCACCAATCCAACTAACTGAAATTCCTAAATATTTTCCCAATTTTTTTAAGAGCTTCGCTTTCTATTCTCCTTCACATCCTCCAAGCTATGATTCACCATCATACTTCTTCCTTTTCATTTATTTTCTACCAAGAACATGTGTATATTATCTTATACAATCAAATGACAAGACACAATCACTTACCAAACTTTCTCCATAACTTCTGCATTCACCACTGGTTGACCTCTATCATGACCTCTTGCTCTTCCCATGCATGCAGTCATCCTCTTACACTAAGCCTCTATAATAACAATTCTCTTTCATGCTGCTACAATCTTACCTCACCAAACCTCCTTTGTGCTTGGTCTTTCGGCAAGTACTAGTCCTCTTTCTAGAACCTATTGATAACTCTTCTTTTCTCTTTCCAATGATTGTATTGCTACACTTCTCTCTCATGCATGCATATCCTTCACAGAAGCTTCTCCTCACTTATTCACTCCCTCAAACAATTCTACCCACAATCACAAGTGTGGAATCGCCCAAAATTTCTACCTAGTCATACCTGGAAGTTGCTTCTATTTCCCAACATGCACGAAATATTTTCTTGCTCTAATACCAAAATTGGTGTAGGGCAGGTCGACCACAGCCAACCCAACCAACACCTCTAGGATCTCATGGCTCCTACACCTAGTAGGACTGCCAAATTTATCCCTCGGCCAAATTCTGCGCTAAAAATCACCTTCCCACACTTCTGTCTCTGCACAGGGCTGTCCGCAATTTCATCTACACAACGGGCTTTCTGCATGCCGGCTGTAGAATGTAGGATGCTCGATCAATGTCTCCAAGTTTCTTCCCCACAACTTCCCTTCCGCAACAGCTTTTCCGCAAGCAGGTTTCGGGATGTGCGACCAACTTTCTAAAGTTGCGCCTCCTGAATTCTCTCCTGCAAATTTTCCTCTGCAATTCTTCTAGCCATCATATCTTTGCAGCTTGCTCCCCAACCATCAATCTAATTTTTTATGCGGATCTCACAAATATTTATGGATCCGTTATTTCCCTCGCAACTTATGTTGCGGATCTCTCATGGGTTGTCATATCTTCGTCTGCGAACTCAATCTCCTGCATTCATTCTCTGCAAAAACTTGTTAAGACAGAAAATATGTGGGTTGCGCCAATTGATCATGGAATCAATCAATCCAGCCTGCAATCCTCATGATTCATTCACCTGACACTCCTATGCATGCATCTGCGACCTATTTCAACTATTCAAGCCACGATCTAACACTTGAATCAACAGCTTCACATAAATACGTAGATGTTCAGAAAAAATGTCGAAGTCGGCTCTGTAAGAACACACAGTTCAAAACAACACATGCATATAGGATAACAACACTACAAACACACAGTTAATCCTTCTATTAAGCAATAGAACAAATACACACGCACACAACTCGATCCTCTTCTTCAGTCTCTTAAAAATATTTACAAACAAAACCAGACGTAGGTCTGTCTGTCTCACTGCAAACTCTGAACCTAATGCTAAAGATCAGAACCCCCTCTACTCCTCTAATCTGCCTATTTAACCTAAACTGTTACCTCCACTGAGTGGTCTTGTAACCTAAAACAAACAACTACCAAGCATGATGAAACGTCCATGTCCAAAACAAATAGCACGCGGTCTGATCTCCACACAGGGAGTCATGATCCGCCATCATCTCTACCGTTGCTAACAAACTATGACTCACCCTTTACTAACACCTATCATATTAGGTATTTTGTCATATATCTAGAAATAAACTCTTTACAAGAGATTTACAATGGTTTTACAATAAACCCCTCCTTGGGCTAATGTCTAGACCTTAGGGTCTGACCAGAAATCGAGTAGTTGTCCTTGAGAGCTAATGCTCCTGCATCAAGAATGGTCTCAGAGGAATCTAAACTCATACATGAACATGCAGTAAGTGGCAGTTAACCTATGTATGTGTTCCCCATACTCCAATACAGTAATAATGTCTCCCTATGCTAGACAAGATTATCAAATAGACTATATATGGACAAGGAAGGATTATATAATCCTAAAAAATACTTCAGACATGACTAATATAGACTTAACTTCCACAAGACTCAGCTTTCACTTTAACATCAACAAAACCTTATACGAACTTTTACTTCGATGAATTTTACTCCGACAGACTTTTAACTGTGGCCAAATCCCACTTTGATAAACTTATAATATTAAAAGGTTATCTTTGTTATATAAAGTATATCATTCACTTCAACGTGAAAGACACGTTTCACCACCCAGTAAGTTGAGATAACTTCGACATGAATCCACTTTGACAAGTCCACACTTAATCAAACTTTATAATAAAAGGTATTTCTTTATTTATTAACTATGACATGAAAATACACTTTTCACCACTCCATAAGTTTGGATCAACTTCAACATAACTATACTATGACAAACCCACAAAATAGAAAATAACTAAATTATTAAATTGGACTTGTGTTGAAGTTACTCTATGGTTAAAACAAAAATTTTATATGGTGAAATATGGGTGATTCTTGAGTTCTTTTACAAACGGTAAATGTTAACAACATTCACACAAGCAATTCTGGAGAAGATGTGCGGAATAAATAAAACATGCAACCAACATATAAAAACTATAAGTTTATATATTAGCATGACAAAATAGAGCAACGACGACTACATACATAGACTTCAAATTTTCTTGAATTTTTCACTTTTACAAAGCTTCGGCTCTAAATACTTTCTAAAACCGCAACATTATGCTCTCGAGCACCTCTTATACTTTTTCTTCTTGTCCTCTCTCTCTTACTATGTTTTCCTCTATTTTTCACTTATTATGGTTTTTATCAATTCATCTACATATACAAAGACTAGATTTTGACTTCTCTTGGAAGCTAAGAACTTGACTTCGGAACTACTATTTGACTTCTTAAATATGGTGAGACATGAACTCCATAATTTGACTACATGACTGAAAAAACAATATTTCTACGGACTCTAACTGAGTCGGCTAAGATTAGATGGACATCAGCTCATAATTAATTTCTCCAACACTCCCCCTTAATTATGATTATATGGGGATCATTAAACCAAAATTCACAAAACTTTCCAGAGCTTAAACTTGCTCTATACATGATAGAATTCAATGTGCATAATTTTTCACTCCTAAACAACTTCGTAGATATTGGAATGTATCCCTTTCGACTGGTATTGTAAAAATGTCTACCAGTTGATCTTCAAACCTGCAAAATTCTAAACAATTTCCTTTCTTATTTACCAATTCTCTGACGAAATGATACCTGGTGTCAATATGTTTAGTACTATTATGGAAAACATGGTTCTTTGATAGTGCAATAGATGAATTGTTGTTACGGTAAATGGTTGTGGGTTCTTGTTGGTTCTGCGACAAGTCTCTTAACACTCTCTGCATCCAAACAACTTGACATGCAACACTAGTAGTTGTGACATACTCTGCTTTTGCTAAGAAAGAGTAACAATGGGTTGTTTCTTTGAATCCCATGACACGATGCCTATTCCGAAATGAAATGTATAATCGGATGTCTTTTTCTTTTCATCTATGTTTCCTCCATTGTTACTATCAGTGCATCCAATAAGTTTGAAATTTTTTGAGGTTAAATACAAAATGTCGAAGTCCTTTCTGCCACTTACATACCTTAGAATTTTATTACCATCCTGCCAATGAGAGTCTTTTGGTGACTCCATGAGCCTTGAGATCAGAATAACTCCATACATGATGTATGGCCTTGTCGCATTAAGATACATAATACTTCCAACTAATCTTTTAAATAGTGTAGGATCTACATTTGATCTATCATCATCCTTGCTAATTTTTAATCATGTTATAACTAGTGTTAGGGATTCCTTACAATTATCCATATTAAATATTTTCAAGACTTCATTTGCATACTTGGGTTGTGATATAAATGTACCACTTTCAGATTCTTGGACTTCGATTCCTAGAAAATACTTCATAATCCTCCAAATCAGTCATTTAAAATTCACTTTCCATGACTGATCTTAAATCCTCTATGCCAAAATCACCAGTAAATATTAAATCATCTACACGTAGGAAAATAATTAGCATGTTACCTTGATTTTCGACTTTGATGTACAACCTTGGTTTGCATTCACTTATTTGGAATCCATTTGGGATGAGGTAAGAGTCAATGTGACTGTACCAATCTCTAGGAGCTTGCTTCAATCCATATAGTGAATTATTCAATATGTATACTTTGTTTTCTTATCCTGGAACCTCATATCCTTGTGATTGTTCCACATACAATTCCTCTTTCAGATAGTCATTTAAAAATGCAGATTTAACATCCATTTGGTAAACAAACCATTTATTATGTGTGGCAATGGTCAAAATTGTGTTATCATGTCCATTCATGCAATGAGCGCAAAAGTTTCATTGAAGTCTATGTCGAGTTGTTGTGTGAACCCTATTGCAACCAATATTTCCTTGTTCTTTTGCACATTTCCATCAGCATATTGATTTGTCCTATAAATCCATTTAACACTAATTACATCCTTAGCTTTTGATACATCTAGCAGCTCGCATGTTTGGTTCTTCTAAATGAATTCTATTTCTTCATCCATGGCTTGTGCCCATATTTCATCTTCGACAACTTCGTCAAATGTTAGAGGATCATCAATTTGAGAAAAAAATAAAAAACTGAAAATAAATTTGGTGTATCATCTTCATGCAGACTTCTTGTCTTTGGTGGATTTGTTGATGCTGAACTTCTTGAACTGCATGATGGATTTTGTTGCGCCCTTGGTTTGCTTGTCAGTGTAGCTCGAGCTATGACTTGTGTCGAAGTTCCTTGTCCTAAAACATGTCATGTTATCCTAGGGGTGGATAGTGCTGCAACATTTTGACTCACATGTGGTATTTGAACCACTTCCTTTGTCATGTCATCATGTTCGATAGATGACACAATTTTGACATTATTTTCTACGGTTCCATCACATGCTTCATTTTCCACAAATTGAACATCTCAACTGATAATTGCCTTACTTTTGACAGGTCCATACAACTTGTATGCTTTTGTGTCTTTAAAATAACCAAAAAAAGTACATTTATGTCCCTTATTGTCTAATTTCTTCCTTAGCTCATCTGGAACATGTGGATATGCGACACAACCAAAAAAAATTAAATGATAAACAATGTGTTTCATTCATGTCCAAGCTTCTTGAGGGACTTTTTTATTAACGCTATTTTTTGGACACTGGTTCATGATGTATACAACAGTTGGCACTGTCTCATCCCAATATTCAATTGACAAATTCTTGGCTTCCATAAATTTGTGTGCCTTCTCCAGAATGGTTTTGTACTTTCTCTTTGAAACACCATTCTGCTGAGTTGTATACCTTGCAATGAATTGATTATGTAAAACATGGGTCTTACAAAAATTTAGAAGATCGTTTAAGACATATTCACCGCCTCTATCTATCCTTAATATCTTGACACAGTATCCACTTTACTTCTCCATAAGTGCTTTGAACAAATAAAATATCCAAATGCATCACATTGGTGTCTGAAAAAATATACCCATGTTTTTCTTGTGAAATCATCAATAAAAGTGGGAAAATAATTGCATCCTCCTATGGATGGAGTTTGCATTGGTATACAAATATAAGAGTGCACAATTTCAAGTGATGCATGCGTTCTATATGACTTTCTGAATGGAAAAGTCTCTTTATGTTGCTTTCCAAAAATTCAGCCTTCACAAATTCTCTCTCATTTTTCAATCAATGGAAAACCTTTCACCATATTATTCATGTGCAGTGGATTCAACCCACCAAAATCCAAATGTCCAAATATGAAATGCCACAGCCAGGACTCATCCTGAACCTCTGATTGAAATTTTGCTTGCATTCCCGCGTTGTCTTTTTTGTTCCTTGTCACAGTGCTTGTTTATTTTTTTGCTTTCTTCCTTGAATATAGTTCCTGAATTTTCATTTTGTCCTTCATGAGAAACTTGAGTTGTATTTCTTTTTATATATGGCCTTATCCTCAAAGGAAACAAGTGATTGTTTCTCATCTATACTTTTGTTATCATTTGTTTGCTTGGATGTATGCCATAATCACACAATGGTTGTATTCCATGTAGACTATGTAACCTTTTTCTAGAAGACCAATAGTCATAACAATGTGTTTTAAACCTTCGACATAATAAACATCAGGTATAACTTTATGATCCCCCCTATTTGGTTAGAATACCAACAGTTCGTTTTCCTAGAACGGTGTCTTGGATATCATTTCCAAGTGTGACATGAGTTTGAACTAATTTATCTAGTCTAGAAAATAAATTTAAATTACCAGTCATATGATTACTACATCCTGAATCTAAATACCATATATCACATGGGATTTCTTGGAGAACATTGCATTCAATTGGGGATGCACATGCCAAAAACATTGTGTTGGTCGAAGTGTTGGTGTTGCTTGACTGATTTTAACCTTGCTTTCCTTAGTCATACTATTTCTTTGTGCATTCATATGAAAAATGTCCAAATTTATTACAATAACAACATTGAATTTTTTTATTTATCAAACCTTTGACCACTTGGATGAGTGGGGTTCTGATTTTGACCTCTACCAATCACATTTGCAAGACTACTACTGTTTCCTCCTATGAAAAAAATTCTTCCTCTAGATTTAGAATTATATCTCCCCCTTCCTATTCCATGACTTATGGATGACTGTGCTGCAAATGCACTGTAAAATTCAATGAAGAATAGGATCATCAAGAATGTTGTTATCATTGGAGTCTTCACCTAGACAACTAGGGCTCAATTTCCAGATAATATTGAAGTTTTTGGTCAAATGACTAAGTTTTGTCTTATGAATATCTTCTAAAGGTAAAGTGGGGATCATGAATGAGGTAATCAAACAACAGATATGACTAAGATATGAGAAAACAAAAGACTATGAGTATGCATTATATAAGGACAAAGCTTCAGATTTAAGAATGCATAATAAACATTAACCCATTCACAAGTATTCTAGGATAGAAAACATTTATCAGAGAAGAAAATTATGAATCGGGTGCTCATACTGAACATAAGCATTCATTATGATAAAAAAAAACAAAATGGGCTCATCTTGAATATAATATCATTCATTTTTTTTGGATTGTTTAAGGTTGATTTTATTTTTATCTATGTTTGGATTGGCTTTCCAGGTAAACTAACGTGCGATAATTCCAATGTTTAACATAGGTCATTGTAAATAATATTTATTATAGTGATTAAAATAAACCATAAACTATATGTTTTTCCATCTTATTGGATGTCAACATTAGGGTCTTATTGTCGGGGTAGTTGTGATGTAGTTGGGAACATCACCTGCATTGAATGCATCAAATCCACATTTCCTAATGCTCTCAGAGACGGATATTATATTCTTAGTAAAATATCTCTTGTATTAACTCCATTTGTCTATATTAAAGACACTTGCATTAAATACATATATGTGTTATGCTATATCAGTTAATTAAATTCTTGGTTGTGATTAAGGACATCCAAAATTTTGACATAAACAACCATCAATAATTTTTTTTTATTGTCATACACAACTATCGATAATATGTTTTTGTTGCCATACACAACTATCAATGATATTTTATGTCGTTGCACCCATTTAATTTTCTTGTACAATTCTCACACATATTTAATGACTGATGATTAGATAAGTTCTTATTGTAAGGTTCGTGCTTTCATATTTACATGAGAAAAAATTTAACAAAGACACTCATCAATGATACTTACATAACCAAAAGCATAATTACATATCATTCTTTGTATTGCTTGATATGTGTTAGTGCATGAAGAGGCTTCCATGGTCTTCGACATCTGCATCTTGAACTGGTGGAGTTGCCAATCGATTTGTCAAGATAGATTTTGTTTTTCCTCCTCGGAAAGTGGAAAGGGTGACAATAGGTCAAATTAATTAGGGATGCATAAAGCTGGGGATGACTGTGATCTCCTAATTTTCCTAGTTGTTTTCAGAATTTGCTCTAGGTCTGAGACACCAAGGTGTAAAGGTGAACTAGGTCTACTTCTTGTTCCAACTCCTTTAGTAGCCACTGTGAACTATTTGGTGAAATGTAGTCTTTAAAATTTGTTGGTTTAAGTCCACCTCTCAAAACCAGTTTAATGATGAGTAACCCAGGGGAAGTATGCTTCAGCTTCGTCCCTGGCAATGATGCCAAAGATGCTAGTGCCAGAAATTGTTCTCGGACTACTAAAGAACAAACCAACACAATCTCAATAAATAAAATTAAGTAAAACATGTTTTTTAGGGTTTTGGTTGTGCAGTTTGTAGACAAGAGGGTAAAAACTCATAAGGCTAAGACAAACACTAAATCATGCAACAATGAAATACTGAGATGTATCATATATGAAGCATAAACCAGAAAAACATAAGCACATTACTGAATTTCATCCACAGCTCACAAGCATTTCATGAGAAATAACATTAAACAAGACATGAATTTATAAACTGAGTGATTAAACCAATCAGAAATGAAACCAACAGATAAGATAAACAGGGCTTATAGTTTGCATATATATCATAATCAGTAATTCAAAATACATAATAATTTCTGAAACTTAGCTCTAAATTGTAGCTAAAACCCTCCCCTTGTACAAAAATTTGAACCTGTTTTAACATCTCTGAGATTTTAGTTTCAGTTAAGCCTGACTTGTCCTTTGAAATAACTTGTTTCTTACCTTTCATCTCTTTTACAACTAAACCTTCATTATGTTCTAACTCTTCTTGGGATGAAGAGTCTTCTATCACTATGATTTTCTTCTGAGCTAACTTAGGGTTTAGTAATATTTTCATGTTCAATCTCAATTTATTCTTGGGTCTGATCTTAGGTCTGCAACCTACCCCAATCTCTCCCAGCATGCTCAAAGTTTTTCCTTGGTGTTTTATGGATGCTAGTTGAACCACCTTTCTTTTGATTCCTTGTGACATCAACTTTTCTTCAGATTGTTCTTGTAAATCTTGTTCAGTGTCATCCCTAGCCTCATCAATGAATGGACTTTTCTTATCTTCTGACTGTACTCATGTAGGGACTTGTTCCTGTTCTAACAAACTTTCATCTACTCCCTGGTCTACTTTTTCATGGAAGCTATCTTCTACATGATCTAAATTCTGCATTTGATCCTTTGATATTTCATCTTCCTCAACTTTTTTCTGCTGTTCATTTTCAGCATTTTCATCCTTTTGTGTCACAGACTTTCCTTGCATATTATCTTCTTCTATCTCGACTACGACCTTTTTCTTCATCTTCTTGACTAAATTATGTCCTTTGTTCAGCTGCATTTTCTTTGATTGGTCTTCTTTCTCAGATTGAAACCCAGACTAGAATAGAAAATAGTCCCAGGTCTTTTCCTTCTTTTGGAGCACTATACTTATGATTAACTTTATCATACCATGATGAAATATGGATTGTTGAGTATGATCTTGATGCTCTTTTACTCCGCTGGACATCTTTTGTAGACTCTTTAGGAAAAAGAAAGCAAGGTTCATCTTTGCTTCATGATTTCGATGCTGCAAAAACCTGAAATGATATTTAAATACAAATTCATATCTTCCTTCACAAGTTACATAGCTTTGCAGAATTTTAATTGGTTCTCTCCCCTCTGGTTTAAATTTCTGAATATGCATTCCTTTACCCTAGTTTGCAACAACATTTGGAAGCAAGTAATTCTGTGAATCAAAGGTAAAAGGTACCTTCTTGAACCAATATTCACCTTCATCAGGAATCCCTGTAGCCTCTGCTATTGGCTCTCTAGTCAGCTCAATCTTTAGGGTGTCAAAAGTAACTATGTCATTGTCCAATCCGTGAGCAAATTTATATGAAACTTCTGTGTGATGTCCATTAAACTTCTCAAAATATTTTAGCCATCCTGCTTCTGAAAATAACATTGCACAGTCAGGGAAAGCTTGAACCCAAGACATATCTGAGGGTTCAGCTCTATTTGTTTTCCCACTCCTCTTCATTCTGGATAATTGCTCTTAAAAGTGCTTCCTTCAGTAAAGAACTTAACACTATTCGAATATTTGCAAATTTAACACTCAATCATATGTTGAGAAAATTAAACCCTTGAGCTGAATTTTACTTCTCAAACTGATAAGTATTTTGACTCTACTGATAGAGAAGATTTGACATTGAGCAAAAATTGAGTTTATGATCTAGCATTCTTAGTTAATCTCAATAACTAATCCTCTGTCAATGTGAACCCGAACTCATGGAACATGACAATAATTTGCTTCATACCTGTCTGAATAATGGATTCAGTTGCTAGAAATCTTCTTTCATGTCTTCCCAGGTGTCCAATTTCATTCTTAAGTCTATCTATGGCTGCCACGATAGTGCTAAACAGTTACCCTGCAAAACCCTAAATTGGCGACCTACTTCAATCTTAAATCACAAATTTCCAGGTCTTCCCATGACTTCTATGGTCTTCATGCATTCAGGAAATGTGTAGCAAATGGTGAATTTTCCTCATCGTGCATAATCATTATCATTCCACTACTCTGTATCTCATAACCTCCAAACAACCGCAACTGACCTAAATGATTCCTTTCCTGATGTCACAACACTTGTCATAATGATTACTGTGGCTGAAAAACACATCAAACTCATCAACAAGTGTGAAAGACTTCTCCTATGCACAAATTTTGAAAATTTCGAGCCAAAAACATGAATTTTCAGATAGCATGATTTTCTTGTAGCACCCGTGGTTACCTTTTCTGAGCTTGCGCTACAAGAATATATGTTTTAACAATTTTTAAATCAAAACTCACAGCAAAGGGTTAAACTTTAGTTAAATGGTTTTAAATAAAACTTTATGATATTTTTTAGAACCTTTAAGTCATATATACATTCTACAAGCCCCTAAAAACCATAAATTTCACTAAGTAAAACCAAAATTGGAAAAAAAAACCTATTAAATCAACTATAAGTATAAGCATAAAATTAAAGAAAAATTTAAAAGAAACTAAAGTCAAAACTTTAAAATGATAGAAAGACCATACTTGTAAAACAAGCAAATGTTTTAAAATGAGAAACAAAAACAGGCTATAACAATATGATTGTGAAGCTTTTATAGCATGGACATAGTTTATTAGTATTTATAATCAAATAAAATTTATAAGGCATTATTTTATCACCACCATTGTTACTATTCATCGTCATTATAACTATTCACTGTAACAATTCTTCGGCATTCTCCAAGTTCAATGCAATTTGAGTTGCTAACAAGCTATATACTTGGAAATTGATGAATGTTATTTGATAAGCTAACGAGTTATATACTTGGAAATTGACAATCTAGATTTTCACGAACCTGAAGGGCATCATGTCTTGGAAAATTTGAAGGAAGGATTTTGAGCACTAAGAAGCTATTCAAACCATATATAAGCATTGTTTATACCCCAATACAAAAACCCTTGAAAGTTATTCTTGACAATTTTATACAAAATGTTGAGTAAATAAATGAATGGATTTTTTTTAAACTGAGCTGAACTATGAAAAGGTAAGTGCTAAAAGGGAAACAAATTTTCATCTCATACACAAATTTAAAGTAGTCTAAGAGGATAGAAGTTGTACTACTTTCTTCGCATTTTTAGCTTTGAACCTACTTTTTTGAATTGTTGTCATAAGGATAAAAAAAATCCATAACATGCACCAATTTTGGTGCATTTATGTTACTCAACGCAACCACCAAGGACAAGGTGTGGAAGTTTCATAGTAAATTATTGAGAGGAGCTATTCCAAAGCCATTCCTACAAACCAAACTCAACTTCAAAGAAACTAATAGTGCAAAGAGTACAATAAATAAAAAATTATACAACTTAAAACAAGCTTAGGTGTTGCTCCTTTTACTGTTGATTCATTTGACTGTAGCCTTGAACTCACACCAATAGAATTGATGATAGATAGGGAGTACATATAGAACCAACAAAATCACCATCGGTAGAAACATGAAAGGAAGCTTATTTTCCAATGCCAACCAACATTTAAAAAACGTTGAATTACCTGAATCTAAATCAAATCTAAAATCTCAATTTGTTATGAGGAACTACAACTTTCCCATATAAGGTTTCACCCTTTGATTGCATAGAAATGGGTATCCACATATATTCCACATAAATTCATTGGTTCTAGCCTCATATATTTCCATTAGCTAATAATGGTAGGTTGGGTGCCTAAATTACACCCACAGCTTACTTGTACTATATATTCCAATGTATTTAAGCCAATCTAAAGAGTGAAATTTTTTTAATCAAATCGAAAGAAATAAATCTGACAAAAATAATGAGGATATAAGAAGAAGAACAATTAAGCCCCAACTAATGGAGACATGTTAAGCTCGGGTGTATAAGGTTGGTTTCAACAAAGCTTCAAAATAAAACTAATATATAGAAATGGAAATGGGAATAATCAAGAATTGTTAAGGAAAAACCAGGTTGGTGTTTTATAGATACCTAGGAGAAGGAACAAACACTATGTCAAAGATCCGTGGAGTTGTTATAGGAATCAAATCCACATAGATAATTGGGCCTCGTAGGGGTGGGGAAAAGAAGTATGGCTCCCTTATGGGTAAAGAAGACATTGAGGGAGGTTAAAGGTGATAACGCAGCCATGCGTTAATGGTGAGGTTATAGCCTCCCTTGCATGCCCAATTATAGGCTTGTCAAACCATCATAAATTTATACATTATATCCTTCGCAAACATAGACAAGTAATGCTTCCTCCAATATAAAAACAAGGACCTTGGGCGAGAAAGGAACTAAAGTAGTCATAATATATACTTCCATATCGAAGTTATGGAGCTTCCATAACTGAAGTATATTCGACCAATTTCACTTTGTACTATACATACCTTCATTTTATAACTAAGGGGGACAGAATTATCCAGTTGATTCATCACACCTTTTCCCGATTTTTAACCCCAATGAATTGGTTATGTCTGGAACTAAAGATTTGACACTGCAAAGAAAACCTGGTACAAATTCACGTGTTTCTTTTGTATTTTCTTCTTTGAAGTCTCTGTACGTGATCCTTAATGTGGCATACCATGGCTTGGAATATCAAGTGTATTCACATCCCTAAAGAGGTCACCATAAGAACTTACACAAGATGAGGATTCCTAAGTTGTACATTATCTCCTTCATTACCCAAGCCTAAATAATGACTTATCTGTTGGTCATTATTTGTCTTCTTCTATTTCTAACCATCCTCAGGCTCTTTTCTGCTTCATTCCTTTAGGTTGGGTCATATGATAATACAACCTTCCCAAAGTAAATAATAGCCAGAATGATAACAATTTGGTCCAGTACCAACTATCCCATTTCTTTATCCATGAGCATAAGCAAAGTATTATCATTTCTATAGCTCATGGGTAAAAGAGAAGGGTTAGTAAAGTATAAGAGATTAACCCTCACTATAGACCTAATTATTTCTATTGTTAGATCTCGTGTACAATGGAATAGACTAAAACTTATACAATTAGTACATCGTTCAATGCAATCCCTTCCTTCCAACACCAAAGGTTTCTAGATGAAAATTGAACTGCCCCTTTCAATGTTTTTATGTAAATGATGGATGGAATGTTGTTAAGGGTAATGGAACTCACCTTATTGGTAACAATAGAAATTAGGAAGGTACCAAATTTACTTGGAGGTTGTTATGTCATGATCTGGCAGAATTTTGATAACAACATCGGTATCTAGTAGAAGAAAGCTGAAGAGAAGATCAATGAAGTTTTTTGTAATATCCCCAAATTTTGCTAAGGACCACAATGGCCTAAGTCACTTAGCCAAGTTCATGATAGTTTGTCAAATTGGTGCTAAGGTTCAAATATTTTATAATTAGTATAATGTCCAAAGTTGGAAATAATGCAAAGGCTGAGCTAAATTGACAAGGTAGGCGCATGAAGGATTTGGTGGGTATGGTTGACTCACCGATTAAGCTAAATTTCCACATGGTCTAAATTATTAATGAAAATAATCCTAAGGTTGGCAATGATTACAAGTGGGAAATCCAAGTAGAAAGTAGAAACTCCTAACCAATGTGAAAGAGGAATTGATGCCACAAGTGCAATTGTGATTCAAGTGGTAAAGGTGGGATACATGAAGAAATATATTCCCCAATGTGAAAGTATGCACATCCAATTCGAATTTGGTTGCAAGGAAAAATAATATCGGGTCAAATAACATTAGAGAAATAAGCTAAGGATCCATTCTCTCAAAAATAATATTTATCAAAATATTATATTTATGATTTTATTAGAGAATATTGACTATTTGGTGGCGCCTACGAATATTGGAGGTAAAATATAAAGTGGACCCAAGGAATCTATGACAAAGAAAGGAAAGCAGAAGAAAAGCGGGAAAAAACAACAACAAAAGCAAAAAAAGTAGCAAATCCTAAATTAGCTAAGTAAGGCACTAGACAAAAAGTAACTCTCAAGAAAAGTAGCAAGAATCTCAAAAAATATATAGGTCCTAAAATTGGCTAATGAGGGTGCACTTGAGAAAAGTAACTCTCAAGGAAAGCAACTGGGATCTAGGAAATATTTTCAAAATTTTGAATTATAAAGGGGGGGCTAACTTCTATTCTCTCATGAAAATAATATTAATTATTATTTTATTAATATTTTCATGAGAAAAATCTAGGAGGAGGAAAAAGGTAAATGAAGAGTTATAAAAGAGGTATGATCACCCCGGTTCACATCCATATTTGGTTATTTTTCATTTCTATTGGAGAGATCATGCTTCTCACAACTTGGGAGATGTTCCCCTTTGCATACAATAACTAGTTAGTGTGATTATCAATCATTTCAAATAGTGATTGAGGAGTTGGATGTCCTTTCCATATCATTAAGCTTCATTGCAGTAGTTGAATAGGATTTCATATGTTATGCAGCATAGTGGTGTGGTTTGGTTTGAAGTTTGGGGTTGGTAACAACTTCCAATATAGTGGTTTTTCCTAAAGCTAATTTCCAGTTGGATGTGGTTTTGATCCGAAATTATGTAGGAATGCAACAGAATACACAAATAACCATAGAACCAAATATGCAGCGGAAATAACACTTCATTTCATCAATCAAAGAACTGAAACTTGTTTACATACATAATGGAAATAAACTAGCTAGAGTGCTGGTAGCTTATCTCTGAGAAGAGATGTGGTGGCTACATGACTCTGAACTCCCTGTTACAATGAGGCTCGAAGGCCTATATATTATTGAGAAACAATGGAAACCCTACACATCCAAAAACCTAACCCTAGGAGGTGAAACGCCAGAATGTTGGCCCCGTTGGGTAACTTGGTACATCAATTTTTTGGGGTCGTAACTTTGGCATACTACCTCCATTTGACATGCATGATACATCGTTAGAAATATCTCCTCAAGGAATACATCCATGAATAAAAAATATGAAGTCCAAAACCGACTCATATTTTCCCGACCATTCGATGCCGAAAAAACATCGTTTAGGGCCTCAAAACGGCTCCGGAAGTTTAGGACCCGAAAACTGCCAAAAATAGTAAATTGTGCTACAATTAAGGAAACTGGAAAATTAAAAGAAACAATGGTGGGGGTCCAAGTGTAATAGATGGGTGGCCACCAATATCCTCCTGGATCATTCCTCCCCCCTTAGGAAGCAATGGTCCCCATTGCGTTGAGTTCCTCCATGAGATGAGGAAACTTCTGTTGAACTTGGTCTCTGGTGAGCCACTTTCCCTAGTGAAGGAGTTGGCCTGGTTTGACAACTCGATATAGCTGGAACTTCTGCTGGTGGGTGTTCTTGATATGTGTGTCCATAATCTGATCAGTTCTAGCTTGTTCCATGCAGTCGGGGTTTAACTTTGTTGGTGTGAGTTATCCTACCACGTCTGATGTGTCCAGTAGAGGTGGAAAGTAGGGCCGAAGGCGATACACATTGAACACTAGGTGCAGACCAAGGAATGATGGAATACTGAGCTCGAAGGAATTGTCCCCGATAGCCTTGGTGATGGTGTATGGCCCATATCGGAGCGGGTGAAGCTTGCGGTGGGGTCTAGTGAGGTGCTCCTTCTGCAAATGTAGCACTTTGTCACCCACCTGGAAGTTGTGTTGCACCCGATGCTTATCATGCTGCTGCTTGTACTTAGAATTGGATCTATCCAATATGTCATGAACATGTTGGATAATGTGATGAATGTGCTCAATGAATTTGTTCGCCTTTGAAACTTCATATTGGACATGAGCTGAATCAGCCTGAGTAGCTGCAAATGGCATGGCTATGTCAATGGGACATAGTGGATGGAATCCCAAGCCCACCTGAAAGGGGCTATGGTTGGTGGAGCCATGGAGGGCCCGGTTATAGCTATGTTATACATAGGGGAGGCTCTCATTCCATGTGCATGGATGCTTTGAGTTGTACATGCGTAAAATGTGTACGATCATCCGGTTGACGACCTCTATCTGGCCATCAGTTTGGGGATGGAAAGATGTGGACTTTGTGAGCTTGGTGTCTAGCATTGACCATAGGATAGACCAAAATGTACTAAGGAGCCTGCTGTCCTGATATGAGATTATAGACTATGGTATCCCAAAGTGTACCGACACTCGTTCAAAGAAGAGTTTAGCAGTGGATTCTGCTGTGATATTCTTCTTGCGGGTCGCCATTATGGCCATCTTTGAGAATCTGTCGACGACCATGAACACACAGTCGTTGTCGTGATTAGTAGAAAGAAGGCCCGACATGTAATCCATGGAGATGGATTCCCAAGGTGGACTAGGGGTAGGCAATGAAGTATAGAGGCCTTGCTTCTTAATGGAGGGTTTGGCAATGGAGCAGGCAGTGCAGGATCAGATGTACTTCCCAACGTCCTGTCAAAGGTTCGACCAATAGAAATACTTCTGTAGTACTACCATTGTTTTCTCGACCCCGAAATGCCCAACGACCCAACTGTAGTGCACTTCCCAAATCATCTTGGCATGCTTGCTTGAAGGAACACAATGGTGTCCCATGTGACATAGTAGTGCATCCTGGCCGGTGAAAATTTGGAACTTGGTTTCCCTCCAAGAGAGTCCTGTAAGTGTGGCTGAATTCTGGATCGCTCTTGTATAGAAATGGCCAATCAGAGGTCTCATTCCCACAAGAGTTGAGCACGGTGGTTATCGCCACGATCGGTGGTCGGCTGAGGCAGTCTGCAACATTATTGGTGCTTCCCTTCTTATACTTGATATTCAAATGAAACTGTTGTAGATATGTGGACCACTTTTGATGGCAATTGCTCTGTAACTTCCCTTGTGTTTGTATGAACTGCAGGGGTCGATGGTCTGTGTGGATGATCATTTCCTTCCCCAAAATGTAATGCTTCCATTGTCGACAAGCCTATACAATGGAATACATCTCTTTGTCATAAGTGGGATATTTTCGGACTATGTTGGACCGTGTCTCACTGTGATATGCCATTGGATGCCCTTGTTGAGTAATGACTTCCCTAATAGCATAGTCAGAGGCATCTATCTCGATCTCAAATGGTTGTTGAAATTCTGGTAATGTGAGCATTGGGGCACAGCAAAGGCGATGTTTCAATTCTGCAAACACCTTCTGTTGAGTTTCTGACCAGAAGAATTTTGCTTTTGCTCCTCCCTTGGTGACTTGACTCAAGGGCCAAGTGATATGAGAGAATCAACACGAACCTGCGGTAGAAATTAGCAAGACCCAGAAAGCTGCAAATCTCTGTTAGAGTAGTTGGGGCTGGCCAATCCCGAATGGCTTGGTTCTTGGTTGGATCCACATGTACCCCATACTCATCAATAATGTATCCCAGATATTGAACCTGGGTCATGCCAAAAGTGCACTTGTCCAAATTGGCACACAACTTGTGTTGTTGCAGGGTTTGGAGGACTTGTTAAATGTGGTGGAGGTGCTCTTCCCAAATCTGGCTAAATATCAGGATGTCATCCAAGTACACTACTGCAAATGAGTGGGTGAATGGCCGCAAGATGTCGTCCATTAGTCTCATGAAGGTTGCAGGAGCATTCGTCAGCCCGAAAGGCATGACCAAACATTTGAAAAGGCCCTCCTTGGCTTTGAAGGGAGTCTTCCACACATCGGTCAGTTCAATCGGTACCTGGTGATACCTGAACTTTAAGTCGATCTTGCCAAAATATTTCACC
Source organism: Pseudotsuga menziesii (assembly GCA_001517045.1). Classification (NCBI taxonomy): domain Eukaryota; kingdom Viridiplantae; phylum Streptophyta; class Pinopsida; order Pinales; family Pinaceae; genus Pseudotsuga; species Pseudotsuga menziesii. The sequence goes on from LPNX011011882.1 coordinate 129,089, forward strand.
CCTTTAAGCTGGTCTAGGAGGTCATCAATCCATGGGATCGGGTACCTATTCTGGACAGTGATCTTGTTCAACGCTTGATAGTCAATACAGAGTCTCCAAGTCCCATCCTTCTTTTGTACCAGCACGATCGAGCTCCCACAGGGTGATGAACTTGGCCGGATGTGACCCTTCTGTAGCAGCTCTTGAATTTGCCTCTTGATTTCATCATTCTCCAGAACAGAGCATCGATAGATCGGTCCATTGGGCAGCGGTGCACCTAGGGTCAGATCGATGGGATGCTTGACCTGATAGTGTAGAGGAACCCCTGTGGGTGAGGTGAATATGTCCTGGTACTCCTCCATGACCTTGTCCATTTGTTGTTGTCCTGCAGATGGGCCCTGTCTGGAGGTTGTGGCCATGATCTTCTTCTTGCCATGAGGGCAGATCATCAAGAAAATAAATTTCTTGGTTTTGGAAATGAGCTTACTACATTGTTTTGCAGTAACCAAAGAGATAGCGGCATGAGGTGGTACCTATGGTATCCTGTAAAACTTATTTCCCAATGCAATAATAACAGCGTGAGGCTGAGACTCATACACAGCATATCGCTTCCATAAGTATGGTTGACCCAATAATACATCACAAACATCAAGAGGAGAAATATCACATAATACCTCATCGATGAAGGGCTGGATGCTGTAGGGAAGGCGACACTGCTGGCTGATGTGGAGATCTCGTCCTTGGTGAAGCCACTCGATGGTGTACGACTGCGGGTGTGCTGTATTCGACAAGCCCAACTGCTTCATGACCTCTTCTGAAATGAGGTTCTTTTGGCTCCCATTGTCAACAATGAACTGTAGCGGGGAACCCTTTACCCACATCTGGGAGTGGAAGAGAGACTCATCCTCCTCTGAATCTTCCGGTTCTTCCTTTTGGATCTTTGTGGTGGCAACGGTGGCGTTGGGCTCTGCATCGATAATCTTATTCCCTCTGTCATTCCCCTTATTGGGTTCTGATTCAGTGTCAGAGTATGGATCTGATTCAGAAGCCTTTATCTCGGCCACTAGTGATTACTTGGCCCGACATTCACTAGTGTTGTGAGTGGGTCTCTTATGGAACTCACACCACTTTCCCACTTCCTTCTTCGGCTTCGCAGTGTTGTTCTTTCCTTATGGTTTTGGCAAGTTGTATTGAGTTTCCATGCCTTGGATGTGTCCTTGGTTCTGTGGTTTGGGGGCACCTTTCGCTTGCTTCTGATTCACAGATCCAAAGTATTGCTTTTTTTGTTTGAATTTTTGCTCAGTTTTGGCAGCGTACCGGTATGCCGTACCAAGCAAAGAGATGTTGAGGAACTCCATTTCCTCCTGAATGTATCTGTGTAGATAATTGTGGTACTTCAGCACCAAATGTTTCTCTGAATCTTTGATACCCAACTTAGTGAGCAGGCAGGGTATGGAACAAATTTGTCATCTCATGTACATCTTGATCTCTTTGTTGCCGCAGGGTAGTCCATTGTATGTACTTGTCCTCATAGCTCCCCAAGGGATAATATCATCCCTTTATGGCATCTTGGAATGAATTCCAAGTGGTTATGACCGAGAAAAAAGAGGGTTACTCCTCGTCCTTTCTCTCACAATAGGTTTCCCACCAGTCCTTGACATGGGGGGCGGCTTTGAGTAGTGAAAAAGAAATATTTTCCCAGTCGAAAAAGTCATGAACTGAGAAATATCCTTCTAATAGATTCAACCATATATCTATGGTGTCTACATCTATTTGGCCATCAAATATGGGAATGTCGAAGTTTACTTGTACCTTAAAAGGGGTTGCGCCTCCAGAGTGGCTGCTAGATGCAGATGCATCGCCAGTGGGAAGTTGTTGAAGGATCTGGGCGAAGTTATCCATCATCGAGTTCCTTTGTTTTTCAAGGGCCTCCTTGAGCAAAATTTTGATAGGATCTTCTGTGCCCTCATATTTATTTTTTTCCCCCATGGGAGGCCTTCAGGATTTTCGAGGCTAATCTTGCAAAGGTTCAACCAGATCGAGCCCTAACTCTTTATACCCTACCCTCGTTGGGGACATGCAAAGAAGGATCGAGAAAGAGAAAATTGCTTTGATACCATTGATCTGAATTTATGCAGGAATGAAACAAAATACACAAATAAACATAGAACCAAATATGCAGTGGAAATAACACTTCATTTCATTAACCAAAGAACTGAAACTTGTTTACAGACATAATGGAAATAAACTAGCTAGAGTGCTGGTAGCTTATCTCTAAGAAGAGATGTGGCGGCTACATGCCTCTGAACTCCCTGTTACAATGAGGCTCGAAGGCCTATATATTATTTAGAGACAATGGAAACCCTACATATCCAACAACCTAACCCTAGGAGGTGAAACGCCAGAATGTGGGCCCCGTTGGGTAACTTGGTACATCATTTTCTCGAGGTCGTAATTTTGGCATACTACCTCCGTTTGACACGCATGACACATCATTATAAAGATATATTCAAGGACTAAATCCACAAATAACAAATATTATGTTTGGAATGGACTCATATTTTCTCGACCATTTGATGCCGAAAAAACGTTGTTTAGGGCCTCAAAATGGCTTCGCAAGTTTAGGACCCAAAAACTGCCAAAAATAGTAAATTGTGCTACAATTGAGGAAACTGGAAAACTGAAAGAAACAATGGTGGGGTTCCAAGTGGAATAGGTGGGGTTCTCATGAAAATATTAATTATTATGTTATTAATGTTTTCATGAGAAAACTATAGAAGGAAGAAAAAGGTAAATGGACAAATATAACAGAGGTATGAGCGCCCCAATTCACATATTTTTTGGTTATTTTTTATTTTTGATCCTTATGATCTTAAATATATCTATGCTTTTCCTAGCTTGGGTGATGTGCCTCGCGGCTAGCATTGAGAGATGTACCCATTTTCAACCAATAAACTAGTTGGGAGATTGAGAAGTCATTCTAGTCAATGATCGAGGAAGAGAACACAAAGATATTTTCATAGATATTCATGAAGAATATACAATATTTTTTCAGTATTCTATATATACATTATATGTATGGTTTGATTTCAAGTTGGAGTGAGTGACAGTAGCAGTCAGTTTGCAGTGTTTTCCTATGACTAGTTTTCAGTTGGTGTGGGTTTGGTGATGTGCGGCACACTTGTGTGACATGGTGATTTTTCCAATTCCTCTATTCAGATATTAGTCACTTGAAGTATGTCATTGACACACTTCAAAAGTTTTTTTCCAGGTCTGAATTCGAAATCCCTCCATGAGGATAAAAAACTATGCAGAGAATTTCCTAGTTTTGAGCCAGTTCTTCCATCTCTTCCTCTGCACTCTCTATGACTTCCATTATCTTTTTCTTCTATAGTTTGCTGCTTCAAATTCATTCAATGTGATTTACTTGATGTCCTTTTTTCATATATAATGCGAAAGTGTGTCTCTTCCATTAAAACTATTCAATTATCAGTTCAAGTTCATCATGTGTTGCAAACAACTAATATTGAATACATTCTCTAAGTTCTCCTCAATCTAAGTGTCCTTTGTTGTTATTAAACCATCTCTAAGGGTCAATGATGTTTTTATGGATGTTTTAGTACCTTGTACATTTGTTTATATGGAAATTCGTGAGCATTTGGTGTTGTTTTAAGCGAGTTGGAAACATGCATATTTTGCCTCCAAAATATTGAATTTTGTGCCTAGGCAATTTTGTTGTCTAGTTTTCCCCTGTCATGAGTTCATGAGATCAGCATGTTTCTTAGTTATAAAATATAAATCCTTAGCATTGTATAGTAGTTTCCAATGGTGCACTATAAGTAGAAGAGTTCCACATAATTCTTGGGGAAATTGCTGTTGGAGACATTTACCATCATACACACTCTTTTGGTCAAATTGGCCTAGTTAAACCACTATCCTAAGTTTAATTGACATCAGTGGAGCATTAATTTCCATCATCCAGTCACACCCACACCTACCTACAGTCAAGGAGGCTAACTGGAGCACTCCAGGGGTGATTTGTGTGGCATTAATGCACCTAATTGCTAACTGGTGGTTACAATCAGTTCAACCAGTCAGTTACAGTCAGTTAAGGTGCCTCCAGTCATTAAATATATTATTTTATGATTATTTATTATTATTTAATGATCTGGAGTCAACAAGGCGCCTCCACCAACTTCTGATGGTCAGTTTAGCTTCAGTTAACCTCATCGGGGTTCATTGGAGTCATGCAGCACTAGCACTTGATGGTTGGATTGCTATGACATGTGTTTGATCTCCTTCAGTTGAGATTCAGTCATTTATTGCACTCCGACTTCAATTAGGGTTTGGTGAGTCAATTAGGGTTTTGGTCAAGTGGTTAACTGAGTGAGATTGAATGGTTTAGAGTCAGTTAAGCTAGACTCACTCACTGAATTCGAATTGTCTCCTTAGGTATTTGAATTCTACATGGAGTTAAGCCATTGCTCAACATTGGAATTGTAACCCATTATTGTTTATTAAATATACAGAGAGGAAACCATTATGGTTCCGAGAATTTCCAATTCATGAGTATTTGTCAATTATTCTTTGATTATTTTGATTCCTAGTTCCTATATCATGTGCACGAATTAATATGGTATCAGAGCTTATGGAGGGACGAAGAACAATCTCTCAAAAACAAGATTTTTGACAGATTTCTCCATGAAAAGTGAGCAATAGCTCAAAATTCCAGCACTGCACCAGAAGCCAAGGCTTAC
>LPNX011011882.1:142195-156828 GCA_001517045.1 Pseudotsuga menziesii
CTAATGATTATGGTGCTATTGTGAGAGGAAATCTAATTGATCACAAAGGAGTGGATTTGGGTGGCCTACCAACTTATGACCTATCACCTTATGAGGAAATATAGAAATGGGGCATACTCACTATATACACTATTCATGGAAGAACTATGTATACAAGGAGTGTGTTCATGGTACACATTTATGATGAACAAATTAATGGAAACGTGTATAGATTCCCATGGTACTAGTGTTACCTTCATCTATGGGAACATGTCGATGACTTTTGTCATATCCAAATGACAACCTCCACATGGTCAACAACTCCAACTAGAGAAGATTTGTATGATTTTTGTCATATTTCAATATGATCCATGGCAATTCCATAAAGACACTAAGAATAATTCTCTAATGGAAAATCATTTTCCTGCTTGTACAATATGATGATTATAGCCAAGTGATGGCGACCACCTTGACTATTATTCCTGCAATATTGATCAATTTCTTGTAGCTAAGAACACGTGGAGGAAGATACTAACATGACACAATTAAAATATGTTGTGAATGGTATGGTGTCTACTCCAAAAATGATGGCTCTAGTTGTTGTAATAATTCCTCCATAATCTCCTCTTGATTAATGGCACCACTTCTCAAACATATGGCCCAAAAATTAGCATATTGTAAGGCCATGTTTCAGTTATATTAAGAATATGAATACATTACATCATATTTTACCATTTTCACTCAAGAAAAAGCGTGCCAAACTTTCATGAGGACTCAAGGAAACCTTCATTTGGAAGTTGACATGCAAGCAAGAGTGAAAACATCTGTGGCCAATGAGTTAACACTCTTTGGTGGCCACCTTGGGTTTATAAGCATGGTGGGTAGGAACACACATATGATGTGTATTCTTAGTCAACCTCGAACCTATTTTTTATGGTCATTCTCAACACTAAGGAGTCATGTAGTAGGTGGTGAAGTTCGTTCAAGGTTATGATGACCTCCAACAATTTGACCAACACCTACGTATTCGATTGGTAGAGGTTAATAAGGAAAGGAACCAAAACTTACAAGTGGAAAAAGACCATATAGCACAATATAGACTTATTACAAGTTCTATTGGAGCACCTCTATCCCAAATTATGACAAGTGGATCATTAGTTGGAGGATCCTTTGAACACTTAACTAGTGACTAGTATATTATGGGGATGTGTACTAGTGGACCATAACTTTACAAGAAGAACTAAATAATATGTGTATCCATGACAACCAATAGTTATGGGATTCAATAAATGGAGTGGATACTTTCTTTGGGGACGTTCAAAGTGATAGAAAATAGTTTTTGCAAGCTACAATGGAGATATTCACCACTTTGTAATGCCCTGATGGTAAGCCCCAAACATATGTGATTGTGTTATTTGTTATTATGGTGGCACTAGGTTCCTGGACTATGGATTGTCGAAATTATTATTATTATTCTATTATTATTATTATCTATAAATAAATAATAGCTCAACATGGACAATAAATGTGATTGGGTAGTATCATATTCCACATGCAAGGGGGTTGGGTGGTTTAGGAGTTGTTGCTCTTCCTAACGACACTCTTTGTTTCCTAATTTTGATTTTATTAGAATATGGAGGTCCCATTACACCTAATTGATGCTTTGCATACATCCATACACACCTACACCCATGCAACCATGCACATGTACCCATGCACACTTGCACCCATGCAACCATGCACATGCACCCATGCACCTATGTAACCATGCACCCTAGTAACTCCAGTGAAATGGAGTAATTGTCAGTTAGTTAGAGTAGTTTAGTGAGTTCAAATTACCTCCCTTGGAATTCAACTTTTCTTCATCCAGTTAGAGGGATTTTGAGTCTAATTTGATTTATCCTCAATTAATTAGATTAATTTGGATAGATTCGAGTTGACTTAAATGCATGGGATTGGTTTTAGGGAAATTCAAGTCAATATGTGAAATTCAAGTTGTCTCTAGTGCATGGGAGTGATTTTGGGGAGGTTTGAGTCAACCTTTGTAAATTCGAGTTATCCCTAGTGAATGGGAGTGGTTTTTCTAGAGGATTTGAGTTAGAGTCTAAGTGGTTTCAAGATGCTCTTTGGACAACTTGAATAGGTATCAATGATTTGGAGATGCTCCTTTGTATTCTTGAGTTAGTCTCATAGAGGGAATTCGAATGGGTCTAAAGGGATTCGAATTTCTTTTCTTTCATTGATTCTTCCATTATCAAGTTAGTTGGTTAGCAGTGGAGAGCTTCTCTTCCTTGAATTTGAATGCCAGAGGAAGGATTCAAATGGTATTTTTCACCTAGTGGTCAAGCTTTATTTGGCATGGAAGGAGATCACATTTAACGCAACCTTGTCTTACAGGAGAGGGCGGTAATCCTGTGAAGAGACTTTATTTGTTGCACTTTGTCTTGCAAGAGAGAGGGACAATCCTGAGAAAGAGATCCTGTTTTTTGCGCTGTCTTACAGGAGAGGGAGAAAATCCCGAGAAAAAGATCATATTTGTTGCGCTTCATATTATAGGAGAGGGGGGCAATCCTAAGGAAGAGATCCTAATTTTTGTGCTTTGTATTTCAGGAGAGGGGGACACTCCTAAGCAAGAGATCTTATTTGTTGTGCTTTGTCTCGAATGAGGAGGGGACAATCATGTGTAAGAGATTCTAGTTGCTGAAATTGATCTTGTAGGAGAGAGGGATAATCCTATGAAGGAGACTATATTTTTCATAGCTTTGTCTTTGAGGAGAGGGGGGAAATCATGTGAAAGAGACCGTAAGGGTCACAATTGTATTAAAGGAGAAGTGCAATCTTGTGTTGTTTCTCTCAAGTTGTGGGTTTCAGTATTATACTTAGAGGTCAAATTAGAGAGAGATTTTCTTAGTGTGTGGATCCAAGACTTGAACTCATAGGTGACATACTCAATTATTTTGGCTTGATTGTGTCTAAGGCTGGGAGGAACCTTGTCCTGTTGATTCTAGTTGTGCCATAATTAAAGATAAGTATTCTTGACTACTATTTACTATGTTATTGTTGCACTTGTTCCTGTGGAGGCTAAGCTATCTTATTATTTATGTTGCAATTTGAATCCATTTCCATGTACATGTCTAATTTATGTTGATATATTAGTAGCTCGTGGAGCAGTTTTTGTGATGTATTGTTGTCGCCATTAGAGGTTATTTTGCTTATGAATTATGATAATTTGAAGATCCAGTTTTTTGGGCATACCATACGGCTGTGTATGGTTGTTGTGGATAAGATATTCCATGGGGTTAATGGTTTTTATTTAGTGTAGTAAAATCTGATATAAAGTAGTGTCATAGTTCTATTTTTTTAGGCAGTGTAGAATGATGAATTACTTGTTGTTTTAGAAGTTAATTGCTTATGAATTAGGATAGCTAGAATGCCCATTTTCTGAGAAGACTATATGGCCATGTATGGTTGTTCCAGATCAGATCTTACATGGGGTTAATGGCTGCTAATTCATGTTATAAATATGATGTATTGTAGTATTGAAGTTCTACTTAAATACATGTCATAATTCTACCTTACTTATATATTAGAAGTTGAATTATATTAGCATTATAGAGATAAATTTATTATTTGGTTAAATGGTGATGGGAGGATTCCCATAGATGTGATGAAGAAATAAATTTACATGTGAAAAGGAGTACTAGATCATTATATTCATGTGTCATCACATTGCATTGCAGGTACGTTAGGATATAGCCTTGCATTGGAAGGGTCGTCTTCCTTAATGACAGTGTTTTTATATTATTTGGTTTGTTGGTAGGTTGGCCTAACCCTAAAGGACATTATTCCACTGTGCTTAAATTATAATCAATCCTTCCTTGTTAGAATCCCGAAAGTATTTAGAGCCTAATGATGTGTTTGGGGTCAGTTACATTACAACTTCATCTAGCGCAAGATTAGATGGACTTATAGAAAGATAAACCTATTTGATGTAGGAGAGTTGAGACCCCTATGGAAATTAGAGTCACACAACATAATATCTTATGCAAAGAACAAATGCTTTACATATGAGAGAATTTGAACAATGTTGACATCACCAACATTCAAATGCATTCACTCTTGCAAAACTTTGATAGCACTTGGCATAAGAGGATACATGTCACCACTTATAGTTTATGGTAATTCATACCAAACGATAATTTGCATACAATACTAGGAAACAAGGACCTTAAAAACATATTCAACAATGAATGAATCATTCAAATGTTACGGCTACAAAAGTTGCGCATCCACCATAATATACTTTTTTGCAATACAAATAATGGGAAGCTAGATAACACAAGTTTGCACTAACCCATCCTTCTTGCAAAACCATTTTCCTCATTTAATGCATATCAACCTTCACATGGATCGTTTTTACAATAGGGACTTGGGCATAACTTAGCCTAATGACAACCAATCTACTAGTAATGGATTTGTTGGGCCCTTGTGTGTTATTACTGCATAATATTCCTCTGTTAGATGATCATACACACAAGGGTTAAATAATTATGTACCATTAATGCAAGAAATGCAATGGGAATATAATAGACCTTGCACACAATATTAAATCATTCAAGCTACACCTACACATAAAGAATTATGACTTCACTTCACATAAACCCTCTCTACGCAATTCTGAGGGTCATAAACATATTCCTATATAGATATCATTCATATATATAACATGAATACACAACATTCATTCATTTCTCATCATAATAATAGACATTTACAACATTCATACACACATTACATGGGAAATAAAACCCAAAGATAAAAACCATAATTTAATGCTCTCTCTCTCTCTCTCTCTCACACACACACACACACACGTGCGCACACACATACATTCATCCATTTCTCCTCATAACAATACACATTTACAACATTCATACACACATTACATGGGAATTTAAGATAGAAACCCTAAGGTAAAAACCACCATTCAATGCTCTCTCTCTTTCTCTCTAGACACATAAAGTCAGTTATGTAAAAACTAAGTACAATGGATTGATGTCCGCATATTATCTTACAAAGCTCATTGGGTTTTCAAATCATGACAACCTCAACCATTACCCCTCTCACATCTCACACACAAATTCATTTATATAGAAAATAATTACAATGAATTGATGGCCACATATTAGCTTACAACACTCATTGGGTTTCATGCCAAAGCCATGGCAACCTCAACCATTACCCTTCTCTCTTTCCCATACATTTGGAATTAAATTAGGGTTTCCAATATGGTAATCCTATCACATAAAGAAAAGTTTTGGATGAGAAGAAGGATGGTTTCTTTCACCTAGGCCATGGATTCTCTAGAAGGGATGTTTAAAAATAATTAGGTAGGTGTATTTTATTATATGACGTGGATAAAGTTTTTACATTAACCAATTGGAAAATTCATACAATTTGGGTGGAAATTGGAGTCATTCATTGAACTATGAGGGAATGGGATGTGAGGTATTGGCGTCATAAAGGGTGGAATCATGGCACATTTAATGTATGGATTCGTGTGATTTGAGGTGTGGGAAGTTTGCCGTGGTCGGTGGGTTTATTCAAGAAAATAAGTTGAAAGTCTCTATCGGTGATAAAGACTTTGGCAGATGAGATGTTGACCCCGAGACGTTATAATTTGATACATTTTCTAGGTGGGGTTGGTAGGGAGTTTGGAGAATCCTATGAGGATTACCCGTGTACCGTTAACAACTTTCTATTTTTTAGAGGTGGTTTCTATTTTTAATAATAATAGAGGAAACGGTTAATCGTTTTACTATTTTATTTCTAATTAATAATAATATACACGCACACAAATTAAATAATTAAATGATTTAAAAGAGAAATAGCTTCATTTTTTTCTATTTTAAATAGTTGCCATCTTAGCATTAATTCTAAAAGAAACAACTTCAGTTTTTCAATTAAAATAGAAAAAATGGTTGTTTTTTAGATGGAAAGATCCACGGGAAACCCAGCAATACTTCTCCACATTCGTGGATGGTAGAGGTGGTAAACCGCCGGCCATCCTAGCAGAAGGCCTAACCCCAGAGGACTCAAGGCTCGAACCCGTGACCTCCCCCTGAACCGAGAGAGTGTGCACACGTCTTACCAATTGAGCTAACCCTTAGGGCTTAAAAAAAAGGTTGTTATTATTATTTTAATATTATGTTTATAATTAATAAGAAGACCGACTTAAATAATGTCTCAATAAATTTTTTATTTTTATTTTGAGAATGCTATTTTTTTTGGATAAATTGACATTGACTTTCTTTTTAAACTATGCTTTGGCTTTTCTAGTAAAGAAAAGTGCGATTAATTTATTGGTTGTGATATTCTATTATCCCTAGGGTTTTTTTTCTTTGTCTTTCTTTTCTAGAATGAACAAGAGGTGGGGAGAGGGTGAATTTGCTCGAAAGAAAAATCCAAGTGGTATGATGCTCAATAGGTTTATGTTTAAAATCTTATTTTAACAATTTAGTTCCATTAATTAAAAAGGGCTCTCATAAATCTTTCCAACCTTATTTTAAAAAGGTATTATAAACATTTTAAATTTTAATTTAAAAAAAAAAAGTAAAAATTTATAGAGAAGGTACAATTTTAAAAGTAATATTTACTCTATAAGAGAATCTGAGTAGGTCTAATGGTTAAGAACAGGTGTTATCTTTTTGGAGGTTACAGGTTCAAAACCGATGAAGGTAGGGTTGCTCATTGGCATGTTGTGACAAGGCTAGAAGGGTAGGCGACCCCTGGGATAGAGGCTCACCTTGGTGGGCTTCAGGACGTCTCGACCCCTACCAAGTCACAAGTTATTGGTATATTTGGCTTGCAGGTTGTTGAATATACTCTTGGGAGGTTGTTGTTCCCATGGTTAAAAAAAACATTTAGTCTATGGGTTATTTTTTGAACTTTTTTTCTCCAAGAAGATGTGTCAATTTGCCATTTTTCAAATATGTTTTACTCAAATCCTCTGGTATAATTTTTTTACTCTAAAAATCTCCATATTTTTCCAAAAACTATATAAAGTCTTTAGAAATTTGAATATTTTTACAAAAAAATCGTCAAACATTTTATAGTTGCAAATTTAAGTATTAGTAAGATTCGTTTTCCATGGTACATTCTTCATTACCATCTAAATACAATTTTGATAATAAAAATCAATACTATCTTCTTTTGTTGAGTTGAAGTGCCTTAACTCTCTTTTCCTTGAGAAGATCTATACAACATGTTTGTCCTTCCTCTAGAAGGTTAGGTTTTGTTAACATTTTTTTTTGTTTTTTGTTTTTTGCAATTTTAGTGAAGTCTATCATTTTTGTTTATTTTCTGCATTGTTCAATCCATGTTTAAAGTTGGATTTTTCCTTACATTTGGTCATTTCTGAAAATTTTCCAAATTATTGCCGCACCTTTGTGGTAAAGAGGAATTCAATCATGTCTAGTTATATCACTTCATCCTCCAGATCATTTTTTTATTGATCAAGTTTCATTTTGTGGCATTCATTAGTGTCGAGGTCAAGTCTTTGAAGCTTCATGGGTACATTTCATGGGTTTGACACAAATTATCCTCCAGAAAATTCTATGCTATTAAGTGTCCAAGGCCGAGTATCACAATTTAGTGGGGTCGACAAAGGGATTGTATCGAGTTTTCAATAAAGACCAAAGGAATAGAGTGATGGTTGAATGGAAACAAAAGACTTGTAGGAATTGTTTGGACAACTTAGCATCATTAAGTCGAAGCTTTAAGTTTATATTGTATTGGGAATGCAATACCCCATTTTTTATCCCATAATGTAAACTTCCATGTAATGGTAAAATGGCTAGAATCCAAACATATATGGTATAGGATGGCCAAATTAGATATTGTATTGATGTACATTTATCTATAATATACAAACCCTAATGACTATAAACGAAGAGGTAAAAAAAGAGATGGGTGGATATTATTCCACAAGTGGGGAAATTGAAAGGGGGCTAAAGGGAGAGGACCTTATTAATTTATTAACCTAGACCCTTAGGCATTCATTATAAGCCTTAGCTAGTGATATATCCCAAGGTCCCTACACCTATGACTATGAGAGTTGATTAATTAACCTTTATGTATTATTATAATCCTAATCTTAAATATTAAAGGGGGGAATGTGGGCTCCCCATGTCAACCATGTTGAGAGTTATGAGCATATAAATGTAATGTTTGGAATTGGCATTCAATCATCCATTCATGATTCTTTCTTGTACTAAATGTGGGGAAGAGAAAAGGATAACAATTTCCATAAACTAAGGATTGTACTTTCATGGAAGTTTATTCCATTGCCAATCTTATTGCTGCTAATGATTATGATGCTATTGTTAAAGTAAATATGGCCTACAATAGAGAATCCTTGGAGTCCTAGCAGTGTGATTCCTTAGCTAGCCTATGTTGGAGCATTAGAAGGGAATTTGGAGAGCTTGAGAGACTAAATGCAGAGAAGGGGATCCCATTTCCAGTGTTGTGCAGGCTGAGAGGGAAGAGTGTTGGTTGATTGGGATAGTTGTAGAGGGGATCTCTGGCATCAGCTAAGTAAGAGGGCATAGGGCCAAACCTTAAGAACTTCATTATTGTGGAATTATAACCTTAGATTGAGGGTGGCCTCTGTCACACACATATTAAGTTTTATATAGAGCGTAATACTGGGAAGATGGTCCTTCATTGCAGACAGTTGGAATATTATCTCTAAAAAAGATAAGTATTTATAATGTGTTATGAAATGCAATGCTTATATATACTACTCTGCATTTTATTATTTATCAATTTGTTTAGTTGTGTGTGCATGAATTAATGGCATATATTTGTTGAAATTATTTTAGAGCTTCATTCACGTGTTAAGGATAATTTAAGTGTTAAAGGTTGTTGTAACTTTTCTTTCATTGTTGAAACACTACAACTAACTAGATAATTTTATTTTAAGTATAAACTAACTTGGATTTTAACACATGTCAAATGTGCTTCCATAGATATAAATAATAGTGTTTACAATATTCATAAACCAATATGAACCCCATCCAAACATCATATCCATAATTCATGACCCTTTTTCACCATTAGAAATCAATTAGAAGACAGGGTGCACAATTCCTGTGAAAAAACTTACTAGTTTTGAGTTTGGATGTAATAACTCATCCCAAATACTTCCAAACTTCTGTAAAAAGGCATAATCAATAAACTAACATGTTTCTGAACCCATCCATGACCTCATATATGAAAATAATGAACTTCATGTATCATTTTGAAACACTTGGAAATTGACTAGTTTCACCTCCCTTAAACCGAATTTCCTCCTAGTCACCCAACTTTGCAATCTCACTCATAATTGTTGAACTAGTGAATTCTATAACCTGATGTATGACCCTTTTTTTTAGTTCATTCCAATAATTAACTAGAATCTATTGGGTTTCCACAATAATTAACTAGAATCTGGCATGGCTACGTCAATGGGACACAGTGGCTGGAATCCCAAGCCCACCTGAAAGGGGCTATGGTCGGTGGAGCTCTTGAGGGCCCGGTTATAGCTATGTTGTACATAGGGGAGGATCTCATCCCATGTGAGTGGATTCTTTGAGTTGTACATGCGCAAAATGTGTACGATCATCCGGTTGACGACCTCTGTCTAGCCATCAGTCTGGGGATGGAAAGCTGTGGACTTTGTGAGCTTGGTGTATAGCATTGACCATATAAGGCTAGACCAATGTACTATGAAACCTGCTGTCCTAATCTGAGATTATAGACTGTGGGATCCCAAAGTGTACCCACATTCATTCAAAGAAGAGTTTAGCAGTGGATTCTGCTGTGATATTCTTCTTGCAGGCCGCCATTATGGCCATCTTTGAGAATCTGTTGACGACCACGAACACAGAGTCATTGTCGTGATTAGTAGAAGGAAGGCCCGACATGTAATCCATGGAGATGGATTCCCAAGGTCGACTAGGGGTAGCCAACGAAGTATAGAGGCCTTGCTTCTTGATGGACGGTTTGGAAATGGTGCAGGCAGTGCAGGATCATATGTACTTCTCGATGTCCTGTCGAAGGTTTAGCCAATAGAAATACTTCTGCAGTACTGCCACTATTTTCTCAACCCCGAAATGCCCAGCGACCTGACTGTAGTGCACTTTCCAAATCATATTGGCACGCTCGCTTGAACGAACACAAAGGTGTCCCATGTGACATAGTAGTGCATCCTGGAGGTGAAAATTTGGAACTTGGTTCCCCTCCAAGAACGTCCTGTATGTGTGGCTGAATTCTAGATCGCTCTTGTAGAGAAGCAGCCAATTAGAGGTCTTGTGCCCACAAGAGTTGAGCATGGTGGTGATCGCCATGATTAGTGGTCGGCTAAGGCAGTCTGCAACATTATTGGTGCTTCCCTTCTTATACTTGATATTCAAATGAAACTGTTGTAGATATGTGGACCACTTTTGATGGCGATCGTTCTGTAACTTCCCTTGTGTCTGTATGAACTGTAGGGGTCGATGGTCTATGTGGATGATCATTTCCTTCCCCAAAATGTAATGCTTCCATTGTCGACAAGCTTGTATAATGGAATACATCTCTTTGTCATAAGTGGGATATTTGCGGACTGTTTCGGACAGTGTATCACTATGATATGCCATTGGATGCCCTTGTTGAGTAAGGACTACCCCAATAGCATAGTTAGAGGCCTCTGTCTCGATCTCAAATGGTTGTTGCAAGTATGGTAATGTGAGCATTGGGGCATAGCAGAGGCGATGTTTCAATTTTGCAAACGCCTTCTGTTGAGTTTCTGACCAGAAGAATTTTGCTTTTGCTCCTCCCTTGGTGACTTGACTCAAAGGCCAAGTGGTATGAGAGAATCCCAACACGAACCTGCGGTAGAAATTAGTAAGACCCAGAAAGTTGCGAAGCTTTGTTAGAGTAGTTGGGGCTGGCCAATCCCAAATGGCTTAGATCTTGTTTGGGTCCACATGTACCCCACACTCATCAATAATTTATCACAGATACTGAACCTAGGTCATGCCAAAAGTGCACTTGTCCAAATTGGCACACAACTTGTGTTGCCACAAGGTTTGGAGGACCTGTCGGATGTGGTGGAGGTGCTCTTCCCAAGTCTGGCTGAATATCGGGATGCCATACAAGTATGCTACTACAAATGAGTTGGTGAATGGCCGCATGATGTTGTCCATCATTCTCATGAAGTTTGTAGGAGCATTCGTCAGCTCGAAAGGCATGACCAACCATTTGAAAAGGACCTCTTTGGCTTTGAAGGCAGTCTTCCACACATCGGTGGGTTTGATTGGTACTTGGTGATACCCGAAATTTAAGTCGATCACTAAAATATTTCACCCCTTTAAGCTAGTTTAGGAGGTCATCAATCCGTGGGATTGAGTACTTATTCCGGACAGTGATCTTGTTCAGCGCCCGATAGTCAATACAGAGTCTCCAAATCCCATCCTTCTTCTGTACCAACACGATCGAGCTCCCATAGGGCGATGAACTTGGCCGGATGTGACCCTTTTGTAGCAGCTCCTGAATTTTCCTCTTGATTTCATCATTCTCCATAACAGAGCATCAATAGATCGGTCCATTGGGTAGCGGCATACTTGGGGTCAGATCGATGGGGTGCTTGACCTGACAGTGCAGAGGAACCCCTATGGGTGAGGTGAATATGTCCCGGTACTCCCCCATGACCTTGTCCATTTGTTGTTGTCATATGGATGGGCCCTGTCTGGAGGTCGTGGCCACAATATTCTTCTTGCCTTGAGGGCGGATCATCATGAAAACAAATTTCTCGATTTTGGAAATGAGCTTAGTGCATTGTTTTGCAGTAACCAAAGAGATAGTGGCAGGAGGTGGTACCTCTGGTATCTTGTACAACTTATTTCCCAACATAATAATAACAGCGCGAGGCCGAGACTCATACATAGCATGTCACTTCCATAAGTATGGTTGATCCAATAATACATAACAAACATCAAGAGAAGAAATATCACATAATACCTCATTGGTGAAGGGCTTGATGCTGTAGGGAAGGCGGCACTGCTGGCTGACGTGGAGATCCCATCCTTGGTGAAGCCACCCGATGGTGTACACATAAACATAGGATGGAAGTGAAGCATAAGCACATAAACATTGAAGTGAAGCTATGAACATAGATTCACTCAAATCAAAGGAAGAAGTGAAGCAGATCAAACCACAAGTTGCATATGTAAGTCTTCCTTAGGAGCATAAAGAAGAAGAGAATGCCAATACAAATCAACCACCTGGAGATTATGAAAATGATCCATAAAGGTATGACCAAAATTCTTATTTTTTTAATAGTCACTTTACATTAAAGCCCCTTAAAGTGCCTTCCCATTCATACCATAAAAGTGATATTGTGAATGCTTCTAATGATGATCTGTGTGAACCATATGTTGTTGACTCGTGCCAAAAGCAAGTTGATCCTTTATGGAATCCATTAGATGAAGTAAACTTGGAGGATTATTTTCCTTGTGAACCACATCATTTGAGTGGGACACTAAGAGAAAATCAAGAGAATCTCAAGGAAGGCATGAAAAACTTGGTTAACATCAATGCCTTGGTGTCTAATTGTTGTTGGATAGATATATGAGAAGATTGGGGGAAATGATATTTCTTGAGAGATTTCGAAACTTTCAGAGAAGAAATGGCAAGGATGAAAGTGAGATACATGAACCTACTTGTGTATAGAAATCATCTTCTCATGGTGAGTGAAATGTACCATCAATCAATTAGAAGGGAAGAAGATGAATCATAAAGGATCATTAGTGAATTGGCCGCTACCAATGATTCTTTGAAGTGCACACAATAATCCATTCAAAAATCAAGAATGAAAATATATATATTTTTTGAAGAGTTGAATATGTTACACCTTTCATCTTGGTTGGGAAACACTCATTTCCATATGGCATGATACACCTTGGACATGATGGATGAACCTCATGTGGGGATTGAACATGAGGAAAAAAAATATTTGCAGGTGCTTAAGAGGAGGAATGACTTTGAAGACTTTGGCCAAGCACTTGTTTTCAAGGATGAGGAAGAGAACTTAGATATGGGAGAGATATATAAGGGCATGTCATTCAAAAAAAAAATCAAATTTATTCACTTATCTATGGATTGGGTAGATGAGTACATAACCGAAATGGAAGTTCAAGGATGCACTAGGCTTGCTTGCATTGGTAGGATATTTATGGAAACATCATTTGATGTGCAATATTATGAGAAGTAGCATGAGTTCCTATGCCAACCATGTGATCCTTCAAGTATGCATAGTAACACATGAGAATCCTACTTGATTTGGTTGGATGGACTAGTTGACATAGGGAGTGTTTCCAAACACTCACCTTGCTTGAGGAGGATTTTGGGATACCTTCATGGAAAGTAGATTTCACTCTAAAGGATAAGGCTGAGTTATTTATTTTTGGATCAGAAAACATGAATTTTTATTTACACATGAATGGAATGGAAAGATGCATTGTAGAGAAGAATATTCATGATAGTAATGCACTACCAAATTGGTTATGGGATCTTGGCATCATTTGGAATGACACACTGTTCCAAGTGATCAAGAAGTTAAGTGGGATGATGCATAATCCATGGAATGACATATTTCTACTGATGGCATTTGAGATTAGTAGTGTGTGGCATGATCAGTTGGATCCATGAGGATGAGCCACCCTTCATTTCCAACCATTTATCCATGTGGAGTAGTGGCCTTTTTTCCTACATGGGAAACCATATCATGGATGTACACCACATATTATAGCTTGTTGGATTGATATTCTTCCAAAGTCTCCTTGGCCACCATACAATGTAGAGATGGAAGTAGGAGACAATTCCCACTCCTTAGATTCATTTGGGACTCCGGGATCATCCTTGGTCTCAAGTACTTCAGCTGGAGATTTCACATATCATTATGGGGGACAGAGACACCTCTTAAGAGGAATGAGATGCATAAAGTTTAGTACATTCCCAAAATTGATCTTCACCTTAGTCCTCATCATCAAGCTCACTTGGAAGAAGAAATTTTACAAGAGACATCTCTTTGTGTTGAATGTTCCTACTTGTAATTTTCATGCAGGAGCATTGACTTGGTTGATGCACTTTTGACTTCACCTTATTACATGAGTAGAGAATACATCAAGAATTTTGGTAATCTTGTGTTGGTTCTATTTGATTATATTTTGGTTCATGTTAGAATGTTGGATAAGTACACTCTTGATTTGGAATCTATGTCATTTACTTGGGTAGAGCAATCATTGCATATCAATTTGTTTGAACATGAAATTGGAAGGATAGAGATATTACATTTTGATCCTATGATTGAGCATGGTAAGGATGGTTCACCATGTAGAATATCCTTTCATTTCATAAAACATATAGATTTCCAAATAAGGAAAGGATTCTCCTATGGGTAAGATAATCTTCAAAGAGTTCTCAAAAGGATGAAGAAAATGTTACATCAATGTTTTAAGCTTACCATACCAGGTTTCGCTCCAATATGTGCGCTTAAAGGAGATGCTTTCAAAGAAGACATAGGAATGGTTATGGTGCCAAAAATACATCCCATGAAGTTGAGTCCCTATCAA